>NW_019059761.1:435070-452565 GCF_000696155.1 Zootermopsis nevadensis
TTTGAAACCGCACCATTCTTTTGTGTATACCCTGTACAAATGGAGATTTATTTTTTACTTTAACAATTTCTTTTACCATTATCATTACAAACTTTTGCTTTGTTAAACATCACTAAGTTGGTTTCTTCTTGCAAACATTTGATAGGTACAGGAAGTAAGACACACAATTATATGTGAAAACAAATCTGACCTTTTCGCAGTGCATAATCTGAGCATAACAATAGTGACAGTGGAATGTGGAGTCATTTCCAAAGCTTCAGACTGTTTACTGTTTTTATTCAGGTATTTTACAATGCAGCATCAACTGCTGCAGCTACACAGTGCTGAATCAAATATGGTGGTTTATTATGAATGGTGAGCCCAGCATCTGCATGGACATAATGAGGGAAACACAGACCAGGCTCCACCAGGATTTGAACTGAGAACCTGACAAAAGCTAGTCAGATGGCACTGCTTGCCATGTAAATCTGAATTTCTGCCACATGAGGACAGTTGTAAATTACCCAAGTAGTTAAAGTTGACTCTAAAGTTGTTAATCACCATCCAAACATTCAAAAGCAGTTAGCAAAGCAATGTGGCATTGCTTTTCACTGCTATCTGCTCCTACAACCCCCACTTACTGAAGTAAAACCAGGTAAGTGTTCATGGTAAATTCCTATTATATTGTAAATAAGACTGTTCAGTGTAGCACACATTTAGTAAGACACTGATCTAACAAGTTGATTTAAAATGAACAACCCAATCTCTTCATCTTCTTCTTCTATACCCTAAGTGATATTTCAATGAGAAAGAGATTGAAAGTTTGAACTGACAACTTTTACAACAAGATTTTAGTACTTCTTTAACAAAAGATATAATTTATGAGCAGTTAGGGCGCAAACACACTTTGTGGGCACTGCAGACAAATCAATGACACTTCTGCTCGGATTGTTTAATAATAACAACAACAAACTATGGCCTTAGCACAGTGAAATTCATCCTTATCCCACCAGTATGGTATGCTAAAATGTAAAACAATGACAAAAATCAATGCCATATAGACTGAGCTACAGAAGAAGCACCCTCGAATAAAGAAATAAATAACAATAGGAGGCTGAAAGAGAGAGCAATCATTTAAAATTATCACATGGCCAGATTGTACATATAAGGGCCGGAAAGGGGCTGCAATGATAAAAAATATAAACTATGCATCTCCAACCAACCACGACTCTACATTACAATGTGATAAAACAAAGTCATTCTGCATAAAGACCAAAAAGTGGGTTGAGGTTAAAATACAAAGGGATGAATACAAAAGTGATCAAAATGTACCAATTTGCCTGCTCTAAACAGACCTGGTGATGAAATTCATTAAAAAATTCAAGGTTAACAAAAGAGGCTGCTCCAAAGGGCAATAACATTCTTTGTAGCCTGGAAGAACAAACATAAATGCTTAAAACTGCATAAAACCATGTCTGTCAAATTACCTCGGCATGCCCTACACCATTAAAAACCACCAATACATTAGATACGCTATGGCAGGGGACAGTTAATTTCTTTGGACAAGGCATCACAACAGACAAACCACTTTTGACGAAATCTTGTAATGGATATATTGTACACAGCTCTCTGCACCACCCACTTATGTCCCCCTTTGGTCAGTATAAATGGGGACAGTGGGGAACCTGGTGTGCACAATTTTTAAAAGCAACTGAAACTGTCACTACAGTCCTAACCAACTTGCTACCTTAATTACAATTTAGTATTCTATCACTAAAATTGACATTCAAAGAGAGGAAAGCAACAGGATAATGTTAACTGCAGTCATAAAGCTTCTTCTTCTATGGCTCTCCAGTCCGTATTCTGTCCACGACCTCCTCAATTCTCCTCTTCCATTCGGTCCTCTGTCCGAGGTTTCGAAACATCTTCCTTTTTACGGTGCAAGGTTGTTAGCCTTGCGACCAACCCCCAACCTGGAGGACCAGGGTACCTGTCTTAGTCTGAACTCTCCCCCTCGACCAAACTGGCTAGGGAGGCCCTACCAGAAGCTATGCTACCGCCAGCATAGCTCTTGGGATCACCGAGGTGTGCAGTCATAAATGGTTAGAAAGTGGATAAAATTTAGTAAAACACCCCAATATCAAATCATACAAAAACCCAAATTAACAGTTCTCAACTTACAACACTGACAGACACGGTAAGCCAACAGGAGAATTTTTTAGACCCTTAGTTCAAAATGTGTCTAAGATGGCAGAAACTTACAATTAAGTCTAAAATACAATCCACACTTTATACTAGCACAATTTCCTTTAGTAGAGATACAACCACAACAAGAAAGAACCACGCAGATGGAACACGATGCCCTTTAGCACAACAGCAAAGAGATTATAAAAATCTAAAACACTAAAACAGATGGACCACATAGATCTAAGAGATACAATCCATAACTTAAAGATACAATTTTTCTTACTTATAAGCATAAAAGTAAAGCAGAGCTGTCCTACTATACACTATGTAGGCGCTTGGGTGGAGAGGAGGTATAGCTCCTACTCATTCTTGACCTAAGCACTAAATAGGGAAGAGTGGTCAGAATCACCGCCCCAGCCACATGGGAAAGGAGCCCGGTACCCATTGGTTATGAGGCTGGGTGGGCCCCAGAACCAGTCAGGATGCGGAGGCTAGAGGAACAATCCTCTTCCCGTCAGGGATCAAACCTGTTGTCCAGTCTGTAGCAGCCACTATACTGACTGAGCTACCCTGGCTTATTTGCAACCACAAAACTGAGAGAAATATGATATATATGACTTCAATCAATAGAATGAAAATTGAATTAACTCACCTCTTTTTCTGGTCTTGATGCGCTGACCTGACAGTACTGGCTTTTCTGTTTTCTGACTCATACAATAACTGGCTGGAATTATAGTAATTTCATTTTATATTACCCCTTGTATATTGTCTATTCAGTGAGACATTTGTTGAGAATGTGTTAACAAAATACTTAGAATTGACACCCACTTGCCAATAAACAGTCTTTTTCTTAGCTCCTTAGAAAACAGAAACATAGCACAATTTTTACTGCTTCTCAATAAATGTCTCAACAATTTCTGTCATGCCACCACATCATGTCTTAAAAAGAAATGCAAATACATGCTGCCACCAGCAAATGACTCAACAAGCTATGTATAAGTTCTTTAAATCTGATGTCAGTTTGTGTTGTAGACCCACACTACTCTGAATTATGTCATAAAATGAGGCCTTATAATGTTTCTAGTGTTTACAGCACATCATACACAAAGTTTCTGGTTATGTAAGAGGATCTGAAAAATATGCAGATTTTTAATACCCCAACAGCCTGTGTTCTGTGAGCTTATGTAATCACCAAGATAAAACCGCCAGCTACAAGAATGAAGTCTTGAAACTGCAAACAGCGTGTGTTCTGTGAGCTACAAGAATGAAGTCTTGAAACTGCATCTGAAGATTGTACATCAACAAAATAATGCAAAGACAAAGCACTTTAGACACACCTGTTTCTTAGGTCAATCAAGCAAAGAAATTCAATGTAAGTTTTGTGTGGACAACTTGCCATGCCAGCACTTTTAGCACAAATGAGAGGCCAGGAGGAATAACACGGACTGTACTGTCATCTATGAACTACCTACTGTTCACACAGTGAGATAGCAAAGCAGTTTTACTCACCAGCCCACTACTACACATGCCAAAACAACTGTGATGAGTTAATATGACAAACATGCATCTGTGCTCTATAACTCGAGGGGAAACTGATGTTACATAGAAACTAGTTAAATACTGAAGGCCACCTGTTTCCCCAAGTACCAAACTGTGGGCAGTATATCATAATAAATAACAGCCACAAGCATAAGCTTCAACATCCAAAACATGGATTTGAATATATGAAAATTCCTTTACATATTACAGTTGGTCTTGGACATGTTCCTTGAAAAAACCTTAAAATGTATGACAAATGAAAGTGATATTAAGATAACACAAGCTTCCTGAAATTACTGCTGTACCACACATAGCCGAACTATCTTGTAAACAAAATAAATCACATTCCTCACACACACTCACTTCACTATAAATATTTGGAAACAATTTAATAAATAAATAAGCACGCTTAAAATCTGAAAGAACTCGAGTGTGAAGAAATTATTACGATCAATAATACAAAAACTCCATTAAAATAACTTGCTTTTATTCGAGGTTCTCACAAATTACTAATCAAAATATTCTAACGGAGCTTTGGGAAATGCATTATCTTCAAATTACACTAAAAAATGTGAAAGGGAAGAAAACGGCGCTTAAAGAATAAAGGAAATCATAAAACTAGTTATCAATGACAAGATTTAGCCTAAGAGTCCTATTCCAAATCTCCGCTCACTCTTGCTTTATTATCAAGCTATACAACTCCCACAAATTGAGCCTACGTACGGAACCCACGCCAACCACCCCAACCAAAGACAAAGTTTGTTGTAGAAGGTCAATGGCCACATTACTCCATACAAACATATTTAAGAACAAAATCATTAAATAGCGAGACAATTTTTATGTTCTGTAAAATTATTTATTACTATGTCGAACATTCTGATACTAATCATTATTTCCAACCATTAAAATTTAGGTCTAGGACACCATGACCCCTAACAATGCTGAATAATCCGACACGAAATGCCGACCGAATAATCACGCCAAGGTTATCTGTTTAAATAAATAATTTCAACAATCACAACAACAACAAAAATAATATGCATGCATTCTTCAGCCTTTAAACTTTTAAACCTTCTTATCTCAAACCAAACAAACAACCCTTAGCGTAAAATACCTACATGAAAACCTGTTAAACTTGCAGCACAGAACACCTTATGAGGCGTTTGATGTTCAGAGAATATTGAGCAACGTGTGACGGAAGATCCGGAACTTCGATGTTGAGGTAAATTGAGAGACAGTGTTGATGTCTTTGAAGCTTTCCAATACACTACATATAAACACTTATATCATAAAAAAAGTCCTTAATTCATATATATAATATGACACTGTATCTTTTACCTTCAATATAAATTTGTTATTAATATATACCTACATACACCAACTGATTCAAGTTGTAAATATTTTCAAAGACCTAAATTCCAAACCACGGGTTCTATCACACAGAGATAACTAATAAAAACACGTTTCCTACTTCGTCTTCGATATGATTGTGTATATTAATTTTTGAGGATATCGAAATTAAAATAAAATTGGACTATATAGATGACCTTGGAACACTGTAAGATATCATGCTTTAAAATAAAAAATTGACAGTGGAACCACGGTTCCGGAGAATTTGACGTAAATACGTCTCTCTATTTAATTTATATTTACGTCTCTGTAATGTAATTAAATATAATGTAAAGTAGTGAAATGTAATGTAATGTAATGTTATTTTCAATGTCATACATCTTGTTACGAAAGCGGATTGTTGACGGCAGTAATATAACACAACAGATGACGTTTCCTAGGTAACATAACAATGCATGCAAGCTAACCATTGTTGTCGATTTGTTGATACGGATCTTACACATTTTCCTGTCACTTTTTCGTTACACTTTTTTGCCGAATGACCCTTCCGTATAAACGTATTTACGTCAAAAATAAACATTTCCCTTTCTCGTCTACTGGCTGATATTTAATCTAAACTGCTACATTGTAGTTTTCTGCTTTCCTATTCAAATTATACGAACCGGGATAGCTCAGTTAGTATAGTGACTAGCTACGGGCTGGACGACTGGGGTTCGATCCCAGACGGAGGCAAGGATTTTTCTTCTAGCCTCTGCGTCCAGACTGGCTCTGGGGTCCACCCAGCCTCCTATTTAATTTCTACTGAGTTCCTTTCCCGGGGGGTAAAGCGCTGCAGGGGCGTGATGCTGACCACTCACCCCAATCTAGTGCCGAGGTCAAGAAAGCGTAGGAGCTATACCTTCACTCCATTACGTGAGGACATTGCAAGATACTTGATCTCCTAAATATACTGATAAAATATACTGAACAAATTTTTTGTGTATTCTTTGAAACCTCTGGTTATCCCTCACACAATTTTTTTGTGTTTTCTTTGAAACCTCTGGTTATCCCTCACGCTTTGGGCAGCTGCATCACGGAGCTGTGTTTCTACATGAACTTTGAAACTCTGTGTACTTGATCTTTATGATCTCTGCCCAATACCTACATGACCTGTCGCTCGTTGATCCATATACAGTTATTCCTTGTTTGTAATGGTAGATTGTAGGCATTTTCTTCAGATGTTTATTTTCCGTTAGGACGGACGTGACTAGTATTGAAAGAAACTGCACCTATGTCTGTCTCTGTTGTGAACTCTTACATAAAATTTCTTCAGGTAAATAATAAAACACATAGGAAGTCCAAGTTTTGAAAATCGTAGATGTTAAGGTTATGTTCGGATAGGTTTATGGGCTGAAGAATCTATTGTTTTTAGTGGAGAGCCATCACAGTAAAGAACACAGTTATAATTTCAGTTTGCACCACTTGGACTCCTGGTACCATGCGTCAAGGCGGCTGCAGTTAATTTGGAGCTTGTTCGACACCGTGGTAATAAACACTGGAATCCAAAGTTCAAATGGCTTCGAATGAAGAAGGTAAACAATTCAGAAAATACACTTCAGTTTGTATTTTGGCTCTTCAGAATATGGGACACGTATGAGAGGATAACAACAAAGAGTCAATTTTGCTATCACCGGAGCATACCATTGCATGACACTCTGCCACTTTAATCCAGCTGACATCCTAGCAACCTTGTGAGCCCCATACTTGATCAAGGTTCCTGAAGAAGAAGAAGAAAAAAGCCCAAGCCACTTAACAGAATTCAGTTCTGCAGTATTTTCATCACAAATATTTTTATTTGCCTTCAGTCTTTATTAACTTCCCTGTTGTAAATAGATGTATTTTTCTGTATGCTTGCAACCTGTTTTGCAAAGATTCAGCGTAATATTATTTATTCATCTCTTCTTTCAAGTAACTGCTTTTTTCTGGGCTCTGACCTGCATCGGCTTATAGGTGGCATCACCTGTGGTCTCACAATAGTAAAAACCTCAAATCACGTTATCCATGAAGTTATGCCATCACGTAGCATTAATTTTTTTCTTATTGTAAATTTACAGGTTATAAAGGTCAAACTACCAGACTTTGAAGACACAAAAAGTGAGGCTGATATGACACCCGAAGAAATTCGATCAAAGTTGAAGGAGAGGGGAATGCAGCCTCCCAGACCATGGATAGAACGTCCATTTTACATCAGTTCGACAGGTGGAGTGTTTGAACCATACGTACCACCTGAAGGAGATGGAAAAATATCTCCTATAACTGTACATGTAAGTATAAACAGAATTTAAACTTGCAACTCCATTGTCCCAGAAACCCACTATTCGACCTGATTCTGAGTCACTTTAATCAATTTTGCTTTTTATAACTTATTTTTTGAAGGTCCATTTTAATGTTATGTTGACTTTCAAGAGGCATCCCCCTTAAAATTTTGTTGCTGATCTGAACTGTAACCTCTGTGAGTACTAGGATAGCAATTCAAACTTCTCATTTTTCCCTGCCCCAGTAAAGTAGATCCTTGTTGTAAGAGGTCATCTGACACACCTATGATAATGCTGCATTTTTACTGTTATTAGAGACATATGATTCCAAAATTGAAGGGTTAAAGCATAATTTCCCTATGATAATGCTGCATTTTTACTGTGTTATTAGAGACATATGATACCAAAATTGAAGGGTTAAAGCATAATTTTTAACGCAAGTGATGTTAACATTGGAATATACTCTTATTATACCAATAGATTGTTATATTTGCAGGGAGCTAAGCAGAAAGTGGAATTTTTAGAAAAGAAAAGTAAATCCATGTTGGCTGTACGTAAAATTCGCAGTTATGAGGAGGATTTTGAAGTCAGTGATTTTGTTCAACAAGCACAAGATATATACATAAATGCACACACCTTAATGGCAAGGTATGAATAAAATTTGTTTGTAGACTGTGGTATAAAGTAATGGTGTGGTGACTGTAAGAAATCTATATTTAGCTTTTGGTTGTATGGAATTGTCTAATGAATTATGTGACTTGTTTTATTGGGTTAGATAACAAATGTTCCTAAAGTTTTGTAGAATGTC
The DNA here is from genome assembly GCF_000696155.1 of Zootermopsis nevadensis. The sequence goes on from NW_019059761.1 coordinate 443,228, forward strand.
TTATTTGGGGAGATATCCAAAATTACAAACATGGCAACAGAATAAAATATTATGTTGATTTTCAGGTGGACATTACAGACAGAAATATGTCACTAATTTTTATGTTTTCTCTATAACTTGACATTTTCACAGTTCCAAGATTAAAAATGTTCTTGGTTTTGTGTGCATTTCAAATGATTAAAATGTTAAGACTAAATGCATTATGCATCAGCCAAGTTTCTGATCATGCATGGGCTTTGAAATTAGACAGACAATTGGGATTAACTATAATGTTATGAGGGGTTTGCAGAATGCCCCCTTCAGAATACTAAGAGCAAGACTGGCAGATACTACTATATTGTCACTAGTTTTATTTTTGAGTGCATTTATTTTATAATTTATGAGCATTATTCAGATAATTGATTTTAATATTTAAATCAATTACAGTGATGTTAATTCAAATACTTTATGGTATTTTCCAGCAAAGATGAAACTAAAATTCAGGAGTTTGTGACAGAACGAGCATATCCTGTAAGTACTATAATAAATAATGATTATATTAATGTTTGTTGACAGAGACTGTGCACATGCAGTTTTTTTTATTTATTTTTGGGCAAATGCTGTCATACATAATTTGCAGCTCAGCCCTGGACTAGGCTTACACGTGAGCCGAGCCATGTTGTTAATGCGGCAGATAGCTCTCGGTGTATATGTAACCATCACAGTAATTTAAAACTGTTGTTTGACCTTCAAGAAGGTAAGGTTCTGTGTCTGTAAAAATGCAGATCATTAGACTAAGGATGCTGGGTAAAACCAGCTGATTATAATTACTGTATAATGTTCCCATCCATACTTTTGAAAATTCTTTGCGATGTTTCTGCCACAAATTTGGTGCTGTAGACTGAGAACAAAATGGTAAAAAAACAGGACTAGAGATCATTGGTTACCAAGGATCTTTATAATTTTTGTTTGTCTCTTATTGCTGGAATCGTGATCCAGAAGGTTGGGGTAGGTAAGACATGCAGCATGCATTGGGGGGTGGGGGAATGAGAAATGCATACAAATTTTATTAGTAAAACTTCAATGGAAGAGACTGCTTGAAGCATTGAGGCATAGATGGGAGGACTGGATGCAGGATAGAGTCCAGTGGTAGGCTCTATAGAACACAGGATTGAACATTCAGGGTACTTCGACCAGTTGAGTGACTCAGCTTTTTTAAAAAACCCTGAACCATAGAGTTAGTTAGCACGTAGTGTAAGAACATTCTTATTGTACTTTGTTATATAAATGCTTTCCATCATTGTTGCCTGTTTGCATCATTTACTGTTTGTACACAGTAGACAGAAGTAGAGGTTACACCTCAAATGTTGGAACATTGCCTTTAGAAGTTGAAACTCTCTCAGGTTACATGCTGTGTCAGGTGGCTGAATGGTGAATAAACCATATATTCTGCTAACATTTCAAGAGCAATCTCTGCCGTCATCCTCAGGGCTGCTGTGTAACAAATCTGGTCCTCTGTAGCTCGCTCACTGATGGGAAATCCTGACATGGCTTGTAACCCGAGTTTTTCATCAACTTCAGTAGCTGCTAAAAGTTCGCTCTGTATATTGCCTTTAGATGTATAAAAATTCTGTCATGCAAACTGAGGACTGAACATAAAAACCACCCGCCTGCTATAAAACTTCTCCACGCAATATTTAATTTTTGGTTTTGAAAACTCAAAGTATAAAGGCAATGTTATCCAAATGCATTAGAAGGCCATGAAAAATAATGCAAAGGCCTACATACAAACCTAAAATTCATTCACCAACTCAAAGCCTTTAAAAATACTTTATGTGACTGTACACAAGAGTTTAACCCTTTAATAGCTAAATTGTTTTAAAGTAGCTGTGCTGGCTTTTAGCATTGGAAGTAGGAAGGATTTTGGAACATTATATTTGATAAAAAAAAAGCAGTCAAACCTCTTCGTACAAATGCAGTTTTGTAAAATAAAATTGAAAGTAGTAAAGGTCATTCAAAATGAAATTTGACAAATTACAGAAGATGTGTGAATGTGCAGAATCCATTCAAGATCCTCTTATCATATTCAAGTCCAGTGCCATACTTCATCCAACAGTCTCATTAATAATTAAATCAAAATTTTTCATGGTGGTTTGTGAAATGTTTGAAAAAATACTGGTTTAGCCCAAAAGTTGTCCAGCTTTGGAAACAGATCAAGCTTGGTACTTCAAAATTTGTAGAAAATAATTTTGACTGGTAAGATGTCCCATGTTAATATATATATATATGGACCTCAGAAGGTAATTGTCCCATGTTAATATATATATATGGACCTCAGAAGGTAAAACCTTTGAGTTTCTGGTAAGAAGGAAAAGGGCCAAATCTGTAAGTGATTATTCCAGCTCAAATAAAAAAAAATTCATTTGTCTGAAAGACCATCACATTTCAGATGAGTTTACAATTAACCGTATTTGTTATTCCAGGAAATACGCCATAATACTATCGATAAGACGATTCACTGGAAATTTGTCAAGTCATTAGAGCCCCCACGTCTAGTTCACGCACGATGCACTGATATCATCACAAAGGAGAATATCTTTGGTCAAGTAACAGTGAGGTTTCACACACAACAGATTCTTGCAATCTATGACCGCTTTGGGCGACTCATGCACGGCAGCGAGATACTTGCCAAAGATGTATTGGAATATGTTGTATTTGAAAAACATCTCTCTAATGAATATGGTCTCTGGCGTTTGCATGAAAAAATCGTGCCAAACTGGATGCCTCCAAAGGAACCAGTAACAAAGACTTTCAGGCTTGTTAAGAAGGAAACCCCTGAGGAGAGCTCAGAGACCAAAGAAGTACAGAGGACTTCAAGTGAAACAGAAGTTGGTCAACCACAAGCTGCACCAGTTTGAGTAATCATGTAGTTTGGGATTAGACATTAGTGATCTGATGCTGTTACTTTGAAAAAGATCAGCTTTATAGTGTTAGCAATGCTGTTTGTGTGTTCCTGCCAGTGGTTTTGAAAGGGTTAATGTTAGCAATGCTGTTTGTGTTCCTGCCAGTGGTTTTGAAAGGGAAAGTTTTTGTGAATGTGGTAGGCAGCATGGCAGTAATGCTAAATTCTGAGGATGCTTATAGTGGAAAGAAAAAATATAACCAGACCACACATATGCTTTATGTACCGTTTTTTATAATGAGAGATTATAACTGTAAAAATGTTGTATGAAATATTGTTTGGGTGTTGGAATGTACCAAGTTGATTGTGCAACTCTCACAAGTTGTTTTCAAAATTAACAGAACTCATTATTTCCTGAACACCAAGAAAAGATTTTCAGAATCAATCAGACTTTCATTTCACAATGAGACTTCAGAATCGGGGGGGGGGGGGACTCTTACAGCATGATTGAGTCAGATGACTGCATTTCACATGCACAAAGAATGCAAACATCAAATATTGGTGTGTATAGCAAAGGGGTAAAGGTGCTTATGCTGTACCTAAAATTTTATAATTCCTTTTGCTTGAAAATTTGTTTCCAGGTGTTGTGGAATGTAACATGTTGAATATTTGTCAAACGTCAAGTTGATTCAATAAATATTCCTGTTGGTCTACCATGACATGACCTGTACTCTATAATCCAGGTATTATGAACCAGTGCCTCATTCTAGTCACTGGTTAGTGTTGCTGTACTCATCAGACTCTGTATATGTTGAATCTTTCATTGGTGACAATTGTATACATAATACTCCACTTCATTACCTGCCTATTATCTGTATAAAATATTGCTGCGTCTCAGCACTTAATAAGGACAGTGGTGACCTTGATATTCCAGCCACATTTTCCTTCATACCTACTGAATAGGATGCTTGGTGAACCCCAGAACTGGTCTGGCCATGGTGCTGAAGTCCATAGTTCACTGACCAACCTGTCCCAACTTATTATTTACATGAACCGAATTAACGGAGCAAATAATATCTCCTGAAGAAACTCATGTTTAGGATAAATCATGATCACAAATAACAAAGATGTTTGAAGATTATCACTCACAGTCAAGATGACAAACACAACAAATTGTCAACCAACTGGGAGGATGAGGGAGGAGTCAGCCTCACATCTATGTGCCACTTTCCTCCAAGTGTGTCACTAAATGAAGTGGATGCTTGGCCCTCTGATGAAGGCTGGTTCTTCATTGTAGCAAAAATAATGAAAAAGAAAACCTGTAAAAATATGAAGAAATTTACATGGTCTATTGTAGTGAAAATTCAAAAACTGACAGATAGGTATGTATTGTTGGAATGACAAAGACACCGTAAAATGAATTAGTCTGCTGTCAGACAGTATTCTCTTGCAGAAACCCAGGCTTCCACAGAACAGACTGAGAATGCTAGATTAGAACAAGGTTTCAGATATACACAGAGTTAGCTGAAGATGTTCTTTTAAACTGAAGCATAATGTGATAAACACTCACAGTTGTAGATAGGATAGCCATGTAAAAAGGAGGGGTGGTGTTTTTCACTCATAAATATTTTATTACAAACAGCTGTACAGAAATGGCAATCACACCTATTATTGTGTTCAATATAAAGATTAACCAAATTCTGTGCATAATAGGCATATGTACAGTTTAAAGACTTGATCCCTTGCATCCCCAGTATTGTTCGTAAGTAGCACAAACCTTGATGTTAGCATATTTAAACCCCCAAAATACTGCACCTATTTGACCACCCCATTCTTCTACAGTTCCTACCAGAAAGTCTGAAACATATAGTGAGTACAGAATATTGTTAATATTGGTCCAGCAAAAATATTCAGTAACATCACATACATTGAATCAATAATGATATCTTATGTAAAGTTCCATTAAGTTACTGTACATACTTATAAAACAAGAACACTTCAAATGATGAAAATAAGCCACTGTTGGTTTATGAGAACATGCACACCTGAATGCAAACTTTTTGAAAATTTAATATCGAATAAAATGCCCTATTTCAAACTTCCATTATCTAAAGTATTGACATACTTCATTTTACATACAAACATCATTATTTCAGTCCTTAAGACCCTGAAGGTTTGAAAGCAAAGTCACTGCTTTGTATGCTATTGAATAATTCAATTTGAAGCCAGATGATCAGTTCGGTGACATGTATGCCTTGCTGACAGAACAGCAGCAACAAGTCATAATAAAATTCTGATGTTTCAGAGAATGACTCTGTTCACATCACCAGGGCAGATGAAATATATACACACACAGACCTAACACAATTTAGTTCTTATGGGCCAAGAACCACCAAAACGGAAAGCAGTGGGCAGAGACATGGAGTCCCAGAAATCATCAAATTCAATGATTCTTTACCTTAGAAGTAACAATGAATGACTGCATGTGGTCACTCATCTTGAAGCTGACTTACTCCAGTGTTTATGCTGGAATGTGGAAGAATATGATGCAACTCTACCACAATCCACATATCCCATGGTTCCATCCAGCGCTGGGGTTTCTTTTAACTTTATGTGATGATCTAATTCAGCAGTTGGCAAATAAGTAGACTAATTTGACTGGAATACATATGTGCCCTGCCTGCTTCTTTGCATCCCATCTTGGTAGTTCAGCCAATATGTCCAACATACCTTGCTACATTAACTTGAACCAAGTTTTATTCCATATTAATGTGACTGACTGCCTGAGGAGACTTTAATGATATAAGTGCTTGAAAAAGTAGAAATTTATTATTACATTTACCAGACTGCAAGATGGATGTACCACAGGTAAGAGGGCAAACTTGTACGATTACTGTGATACTCCTATATACATTAAAATTAGGCAGAGAAGACACCAGTTTCAGCCAATTTATGTGGCCACATGTTCCAAAATGCTGGTCATGGTTTATCAACCATTGGTATCATGGGTTCAAACTCACTTGAGGCACAGCTGTGTGTTGGCATTCTTCCATATTGTGGTTTCCTGTGCTGGTAGTGGCTTGGTGACCCTCCAGTGAAGGAGTACTAACAATGTCAGAAAGTTAAAAAAGCTGACACAAAAGTCTTCAGAAATGCCAAAACTCAATGTAGGCTAAGCATGTAGTATAGTAGTAGCAGATACCAGTTTCACTGGTTTTGCATCAAGTGCTACTTCACAAATACAATTATAGTCTCCATACTCGTAGTAAATATATAAAAAAATTTGTTTCCCCCACATTAACTGTTTTACAATATTTAAATTACTTCTAAGTAAATGGTATATACAATGTGAAAATGGTTACAGCTGCTGTGTGTGTGGACAAAAGACTGGACAAACAAATGTGCCAGACCGCACTGCTACTTGGTGAAGCATCCAGTACCACTATGTACACTCACTTTTGTTCATTATCAACAGTGAAGTGGTATTCAAGATGATACAAGTTTCAAGGTATTGCTTTGACCATGTATCACCAAACTGGAAATGCTTTAGTGAACTACTGGTAACAAATACTGAAGCCAAGTATAAAACTCAACATTCTGAAGATCAATAATTGAATTACATCACACGAAACTACTGCTGGGTTGATCGAGGTATACAGTTCTCCGGCTCCTGCAGACTCTGACATCCTTTTTCACTTCTGTGGGTCTTAGGAACCTGGAGCTGGCACCATCTCCAGGTGATCTAAAGGTAGGGGGGTTGGTAGAGTTTGAAACATAAGCACTGGATGCCCACATGGATGTTTTGACAGGAAGATGCTTAGGTTTTGGAGGTAAAGGTGGGGGATCACTATGTTGTCGTGGACGAGTCGACTCGTCTCTGGCATCTGCGCAAGTTAATGTCGTTTCTAGTGGATTCAGTTCTACTAATGTGTTGTCCAGTGATGAACCTGTTTCTGAACTGTCACCATGATGTGTCTTTTCCAGTTTGCTGGGATCTGGCCGACGTCCCAAAAAGTACTCCTCAGCTTGACGAGCAGATGGAATCACACCTTCTGTTACAAAACTCTGATCCAGTAAACGAGTTACCAAAGCACCTGTTGTGGACGTATTGGCTCGGTAACTACACTTGCTTCCACTTGTTCCAACTGGCAAGCTCTCTTGACCACTAACTGCAGGATGAGACTGGGGGTGAGGTTCTGGTTCATAAAATTTGGAAGTGTTTTCTTCACCTCTTCTAAGCTTTCGAAACTTTTTACCAGTCTGAGGAGCATTCTCTTTATCCTAAAACACAAAATATTCACTGCTGGAATTCTATACGGAGATCAAAGTACATAAACCTAATCCCTTGTTAGTAGAACCCCAAGGTTCAGAATTGCTATGACCATTGCTTGTCAATGAATAATAATATATACTGTAGTATCTGCAATATTCACTATTTTGAAAAGCAACAAGTAAACCTCCTCACTGTAAAATCTTATAAGTTGACAGTTTACCTCATTTCCTTCATATCACTATCTTACCTTCAAGAAGTCAGGCAGTTCAAAGTTTATTTCTGTTCCTCTTTGGTCTTCTAATCTGCTCCTCTGTGCTCGCTTCAGACCTTCATAAAGTTCTGTAATGAGAAACCAAGTAAATACTATTACTCTGTCAGTAGCTTGAACTACATAGCCACTTGGAAATGTTACCTTTGTATCACTTGGCCATGCCAGCAACAGCACATCAACTGATAATTATTATTCTCACCGTCACTCTCTGAACGTCCCTGAAGTTTGACACCAACTTTCCACTTGGTGATAAGAGGTGGCTTCGGGTTTGAAGTGGATACAACTTTTGTTTCACTTTCCTCTCCAATATGCTTATTGGTTCCAGCGCCTTTCTTGCCTTTCACACGAGATTCCTGAGAGATAATAAAAGTTGCGAACTACATAAATTATAGTCGTCACTGATAATTTCTGAAGTGACTGCAAATAAATCATAACTGGCTGATACTTCCTGGAGAATAATTTCCATGATTTAACAACTAAATAGTGCAGAAAATGTGCTGACAAAAAGTGAATTACATAAATTAATTAATTATGCAGTCCACTGTCATAATCTATCCTAATGAACAAATACATACCCTTGCCTTATCCAGGAGGGCAGAGTCCCTCCTAAGGAAGCGTCCAAAGATACCCGAAGAATGTTCTGAACCCCAGTCATCTGACTGCAAGTACACATATCAAAGACAATTTTGTAATCAACAATAAACACATTAATTATTTAAAATTTTATTGCATGAGAATGGGGGATCTTAATCCTAACAGTATAAGACTGCTGGCTGGGATTAATGGTTTAGCAGTATGCTACTCTGATGAATGGCCATCAGTTATATAGATTTAAATAATTTCAAAATCACAGAATACATTTGCCAGCAAGGTATATCCTATTATTGTATTTCGAACAAAAATGCAGAAGTGAGTGTTACTGTAGTTGCCATGCAGATAACTATCTAAAAGTATTCTTGGGAGAACAGAACAGGATAAACACGTACAACAGATTTTACTTCAAAATTAAGGAAAGAAGACCAAGATAATGATGGAAGAATAAAGGGAGAACAGAAAGAGATTGCAATAAAGTTACAGATTTGGAAATATGAGAGGAGGACTGACTCCAGTGGAAAGTTTTATGCAGTACTTGATTGTACAAAGGATATACAAACAGATTACTCTACAAACTATTCAAAGTGCTAGCAGCTGCAGTTCCATAGAGACAAGTCTCAACCCTTTCATAACAACAAATAAGGGATTGCAGAATCACATGATCAATATTTAGATTAAACCACCTGTGTGCAGCATTCAGTTATCATTTAAATAATGTTTAATGTGAATGAAAGCATCTCTCTGAAAATATAATATGCACTCTGTTAACCCCTTAAGTTGGGGCAAAATGTATGCCATTGCATCATCAGGTAGGGATTTTTATTTTATTAAAAATAATGGTGAAGTTTTTATATCTTGTAGACCATACATATTTATTAGGTATGGAAATAAAAATTTTCATGTTGTTTAAATTTTTAGCTATTTTAATAACAGTTTCACCATATTTCTGAAAATTTATCAGTTGTTTTCCCCTTCTATTTCCACTGGATTTAGTGGAGTAATTCACAATTAATTCTTCTTAATGTCTTGCAGGACCTATTTTTCACATAGTTCAAGAAATTATTTGCAATTCCATCAAATTAGTTACGAGAAAATCATTACACCAAAAACTACAGTTCAGTCTTGCGTTGTTGTCCATCTCCGTTGCCACCAAAATCTCGGTGTAAGCATGCATACTATGACTTAGAGCAGCACCACCACCGAGTTAATTTTTTTTTTTGCTACATGGCAGAATAGAAATAGTGCACATATATGAGCTTAGCCCACTGAAGGGGTTAACTTTTAACAGTAACATTTTTTATAAATATAACAACATATAG
>NW_019059761.1:452575-467841 GCF_000696155.1 Zootermopsis nevadensis
TGTACCTTCATGCGAAAAACACGCTGTATATACACTTTAATACATGTGCAATATGTATTGCACTTTTAAAAAAAAAATGATCACAAGGAATTCAGGTGGTAGGGTGCAGCTGGTGATGAGCTCTTCATCAATACAGAAATTAACTTTAGTGATTTGAATTTCATACCCTGATAGATCCTTGATCGGACGCTGTATGAGTGCTGTCAGTAACCTTTCCTTGCAATAGCTCCTCAAATACCCGATTTGTGATTTCATCCAATGTTGGGCCTGTAGCCTTAAGTTTATGTTGTGATGTTACAGTGTGCGTCACCTCATTCTTCCAGGCTGAAAATACATATCCTGCTTAGAGCCTATATTGTTATTCAAGGCTGGTGAAAACTATAACATTTGATGATGCTGAAAGTATTTTACCTTCTGCATTCCTTGTGAGCACCTGTAGTCGCTGGTTGTCTACTGTCATGCCCAGTGCACTGAGTTCCACAACTTCATTTTCACTCATCTGTGAACACAAGAAAACATTTCATCCTGCAACCAACAACATCCTTTACAAGTTGACAGTTATTCAAGAAAGTCCTTGCTTTTATGAAACCCAGTACTACATTACTTTGTTCAGAAAATCCAGTCACTGGGCACTATTCTTGGTCTCCTGAAACCAGTCCATACCTTCACACCATGTTTCTCTAAAATTAATTTCAATACTATCCTCCCATCTAAGCCTAGATCTCTTAAGAGGCTTCTTCCCCTGAGATTTTTTGAAAACTTTTTGTATGCATTTCCCACATCTTTCCAGCATGCTCTGTCCTTCATATCCTTCATTTTAATCACCCTAATCATAACAGCGGATGATAACTCATTATTAAGATACTCCCTATTCATAGGTCCAATATTATCCTCCGAGTTTTTGTTCTTATTCCCTCAGAAGTTTATAAATTACAAGCAAACATACAGTTAAACAATATTATAACATAAAACTCGTTTTTAAAATTAATTCTGAAGTGCTGATTCCAAATCTGGATGCAGAAATTTTGCATCATGTCATAGTTTTCATACACACATTTAAAAATTAAACATAGCTAAGTGAATGTTGGCTGAACATTGGCCTGACAGTGAGTATGTATCTTAAAATCAAATTATGCTAACAAGGGACGTCAATAAAAGAGGGATTTGTGTCTTGTCAGAAAAAAATGTAAAACTCAGAAACAGTATAAAACCATATCTGTTACACTGACCTGACATGTCCTATTGCATCTGCTCCTTTTTCAAATTCCTACCACTACCTACTTTCTTGGTGGTTGGGTGTATAAATGCATAAGAAAAGTCTCTAATCAGGATTTTCACTGTACCAAGTGATACTGATAATTCCAAGAACACAACATTGTTTTAGTAAAATAAATTACAGAATGGCTACTCTCTTTCTCTCATCCTCTTTTACCCGTAGGTGTCGAGGTTTTTATTTATTCGATTGATCTATTTGGACAATGGTAAGACTCCTTGGATGAGTGATTAGCCTGACGCACAGCCTCTACTTATATAAACACCGAAAGACGCGGACAAACATCCATGCCTTGAGTGGGACTCAAACTCACGGTCCCAGCGGCCAGGCGCACGAGGTCCATGCCTCAGACCGCGTGGCCGGCGCAGAATGGCTACTTACAATTAAAAATGTATTGTACAAGCCTATGTTTTTAAGAAAATTAAAATGTTATGGGTGCACAGGCTATGAGATGTCTGCAACCAGTCAGGTAGTAAAAACATGTACATGATCCTGCACCTCTGTGACCCTTTGTTCTATATACCTGAAACTCCATTTAAAATCAGGGGATACTGTATTCTGCACCATGTCTCTCCTTGACCTGTTCAGTCATTTAAAAGTGCCATGTTGAAATAATCTTGGTGCAATACCACTCTCTCCAATAAACCATCACCCCTCAGCTGTGCCCCAGCAAACTGCGGGAATATAATGGCAACACAACGTTTTTATACACAAGACGACTACGTGGAACTTCAATGAAAATATGGTAGAAACAAAAGCATGCTTCAAAGAAATGGTTCTGCTTGGTTCACTGTTGGGCACGTGCAGTGAATATTACTTGTGTTGAAACAGCATTTTTTGCGAAAATAGATTACGCGATTACTACCACCTAATACTTATGCACAAGCAAAATACTGTCTGTTACTCAGGAGAAAATCTTTGACCTTGGCAGTATGGATGAAGGTTGAGGGGAACATATGGACCTTGTCAAAAATACAAAACTGCACAATGCAGTGTTTTAACAAATAGATTTCTAATGATGAATTTACAGCCACATATTTCCCACCATTGGACTTCATGCAGAACTACACTGCCAAGGTCAACACTTTTCTCCTGAGTTACACTTAATATTAACTTCTGTGTGTGACGTGTAATAAGAGTCTCGTTATTTCCAAACAAGCCAACAACAGTTCTGTAAATTATTTATATTTTTAGATATGCTATGTGTAACTGCATCCACAATTTACAAGTTACAAAGTCGCTCTCAGTGGACTAATGGTTTGATCCCGGCCAAGGTTGATGGATTTTTAAGGGTGATAAAAATCCGTAGCACAACTTCCTTCGGAGGGGAAGTAAAGCCGGCGGTCCCATGTCGTAGATTTACGGCATGTAAAAGAACCTTCCGAGCATGATACGAGATGTTTCATAATCAAAATTCAGTGGTCATTTCTCACCCAAGTCTCTCCTCATTCACTGCTAGATGGCTCTCGCAGTTAAATCAGGATTGAGTAGAAATTGTGCAGTCAGTGGGCTTGTCATTCACTGAGCATAAATGCACGCCTCAAAGACTAAGAAACCTCCAAAAGGAGGCGGCAATGACCCATTACTGGGTTAAGCTACTAACAGAAACACTTGCAAACAGATGTATTAAAGAGAAGAAACCATTCTATATTTATATTTATTTAGTGTTCTGTCTGACGACAGGTCCATATGAACAGGATCCTTCCATCCTCACAATCTTAAGAAATGTAACTTGTATCAATCACCTTTTTTACTCAGCCCCTCAATTTCAGCCTTCATTTTAAACTACGGATCTATTCAGTTCGAAGTCCCTGATACACAGAACACACAAATGTATTTGGCGCAAAATTAAATATGCTTTGCTGCTCATATAAATGCAAAGTGAAGACACCTGTAATATATTAAAAATACCCCTTACTTTAATATATATATATATATATATAATCCTGCAGAGACAAGAGACCTTATTGATCAACAAATTCACACAACTGAAAGATTAATGCTTACTAAACACAATGTCACAAGCTCCAGCTTGTAGCCATATTTATGCAGGATTGGCCGCAGGATTTCGGCCAGTGACTTGCCAGGCTTTGCCTTGACACCAACAGTCTTCCTGTTTGGGAGGTCAAGCCTGAACACAGCTCGCTGCTCCACACGAACCTCCTTGCCTGCCAGAACTGTAGAGTCTTCATCAAGGGAGAGTGGCTGGGGAAAGACACAGAACAAACTAGTTGGTCAAAAGATTGGAAGCAGGTACACAGGTATGACTGAAAAAAGAAGTGTAACGTGAAAATGCATAAATCAAAGACATTTACCTCCAGAGAACCAATGTTAACAAGAATGGAAAGGTGTTCTCTTTGGTGTAAACAAACACTCCAAAGGTGTTTCTTTCACCACATGATGCTTGACATCTCTTTAAATATATACGAGGGCAGTCAAAAAGTTCCCGGAATTGTGGTATAGCAATGTAATGGTAGGACATATGGCAACGCTTACCTAATCACCTTCAAAGTAGGACCATTGCGCACACACACACTTGCTCCATCGATCCTGCCATTGTTGGAAGCACCGGCAGAAGGATTCGTTTGGAATCTTCCGCAGTTCGACCATCGCATTCGATTTGATGTCCTCCATGGTTGCGAAACGTGTCCCCTTGAGGCCAATTTTCAGAGTAGGGAACAGCCAGAAGTCACTCGGAGCGAGATCCGGAGAGTATAGTGGTTGGGTGATGACGGGAATGCTTTTCTCGGCGAGGCATTGCTGCACAACCAGCGAGGTGTCGAATGCGACGGCCGAACTCCAGAAGATTCCAAACGAAGCCTTCCGCCAGTGCTTCCAACAATGGCAGGATCGAAGGAGCAAGTGTGTGCGCGCGCAATGGTCCTACTTTGAAGGTGATTAGGTAAGCGTTGCCATATGTCCTACCATTACTGTGCTATACCACAATTCCAGGAACTTTTTGACTGCCCTACATATAAGAGTACCAATTAATAATAAAATGTTAACTCCCAAGACTCAGTATAAAATTTCGTGAAAATCCATTCATTGCTTCTCACGTTGTTACAATGACAGGCTAATTTCTGCAATTTCTGTTAACACACCTAAAACCAACATGAACCATGTATTACTGGTACCAAAAAACATTTTTGAACGTCAATTGATTGAATAAAATTAAGCAAGTTTGAGACTTTTGAAGGTTGAAGAGAGCAGGTAGAGGGAGCAGTGTCAACAACAGAGAATTCTTCTGATTCTTAACAGTTGCATGCTCTGTGGCTGAGAAGGCTGAGCAATTTACTTATTTTTTCAGATTTATAGTTAAGATTTATTGGCACTAAACTTTCAGTAGCATATTAATGTACCTGTTTTATGAGTTATGTATAATCGTGAGTTTTTATTACTCTTGTGTCTTAATATGTACTGGTATATAAAGCAGGTGTATTCATGAATAATTTAATCTGGAAAGGTCAAATTCTAGCATAGTCAGATACACAAATCATATTGCCACCCACTTGAAGGTAGTATCTCGGAAGTGGAAAATCATGAAGTACACTAGCAAGGCCAGCCACTCTCCAGGCCAAATATAAAACATGGGATCTCCTGAGTATAAGCATAGTTAAATTAAGAAACCAAGAAAGAAGACAGTTATGTTCACTGTACTTTTAATCTATGCGCCTGAAATAAAATCCCAGATATAATATGGACATTTACCTTTACACTGTTACCATCAAACACTTCAAATGCAGAGTAATGAAGACCTCGCTTGTCTAACAGTCGCAATATGAGGTCACGTATAGATTCGCTGCTTCGTGTCTGCACAACTGTAGTTGCACCATCAGGCAAGATTACACGACACAGAGTACAACAAGTCTCGCCCTCTCCAGACGTCACAGACTGACGGCTGAATGAACCTCTCAAGGCAAGATCCCAGGAAGCAAGAGAGGATCTACTGCTGGTGACATCACTACGCACAGATACTGTGTCATCCGTGTCACGTTTCTGTTGAAGCATTCTGATCTTGTTGTACTCTGATTCACCACGATCCTTTGATTTGGAGCGATTCTTTCTATGCCATGGAAGCAACGATTTTCTATGACGGTCTTCTGCATCACTCCTACTTTTCTTCAACTGCAAAATAAAAAATCTCATTACAACAATTATATTAATTATATAACATTTAAGTGCATACTTTTATCCATTATGTAATCCACATTATCTTAATTTTATAAGTTAAATAACTTACATTTTACATAACTTACCCAACTTTTCCTTATAATTAGATTTAGAGATATGAAAAATTATATTTATGACCAGAAATACAGCACAAGAGTCCAGACTATGGCTGGTGCAATGATAACATGTCATATCAAGAACATAAAATTTAATCATGTAACAGTAAATATACTTATACATCAAGCATTATTTAAAAAATTAAATATTCCTTATATTTATCAGGGTGCTTTGTGCTTTCTACTAATATAAATTATGAGTTACTAAAAATTCATATAAAAGAGAGAGACAGGGAAGTCTGATTAACAAATCATAGCATGCAACTAGTTAAAAAGAATGAAATAAATATTTTTATCGTGTTCTGCTATGATGGGAGGGGAAGAAAATAAACTTCATAAACTTTAAGGCTCTTCAACATGTTTCTGGTCATAAGAAAATACTTCTGCACAAATGGTTTTCACTGATGTAACTACAGCAACATTTTAAAGTGTGGCTTTACCTTGCTATGATTTGGGGATTCACCAGTGCTATGAAGCTGCAGCCCTGCATCTAGATCATCCCCACCAGCACAGGGCAATTCCTGTCCAGATAACTCCCGAACAAGGCACTCCTTGTAAAGCTCTGACCTGAGGAACCGGGGGTAGCTGTCAAATTTCATTAAGTTGAAGATTTGCTTTTGTGCCTGAAGAAACAACGTAGGAGCCGCTTCTGTCAGACCATCTTGTGCAGCCTGGCGTGCATGGGAGTCTACATTTACAGGCTCAAGTGCACCCAGGCACAGGTGGCGTTCAAAGATGTCCCTTGCAGAAGACGCACGCTCAGTAGGACTACTGAGGGATCGATACTTCTCACATGCCACCCAGAAGTAGATGTTTTCATGACTGAACTCTTTTTTCAAGAATTCCTGCAAACATAAATGAAATCATTCAGATGTAGCATTTTCGTGCATACAAACTATTTGGAAAATACTTTAATGGCCAAGTAGAAAAAAAGAAACAAAGACTAGAGACTATAAAGTGTCACTGTGGTTAAGGAGCCATTCTTTCCATAGCTGCGCATGCAGGAAATCGTAATGAGAAGATGAGGTAGAGATCTGCTTGCTGGCAGCTGATATTTAAATCAGGGAAGAAGAGTGACAATCCTGAGGTCTGTTCTGGTTCCTAGACTGAATCCAAGCACAGCACCATGCCCTAAAGATTGGCATGCGGGTAATGTAACAACACAGTATCAACTGAAGACGCTATTTAGCAGAGTCTAGATCCTGTAGCTGTACATGTGTCAAATTATCATGACCCCATATGTGGAAAGAGCTTAACAACTCACAGCAAATGTGTGTAACCCTGCTGGATCTCCCAAAAGCTTCTCAAAAGATGCAGCCCATCCTGCAACACCACGTGCGGGTTCATCTTGTAACAGTTCCACGCCTGATGTGTTGCCCTTGTGCTGAAGCAGACATATGCAGACGTAAATAAGCCTCATGTATAATTATCAATCCAATAAGAACAATATTATGCAGACAGAGATAGAATGCTAATCAGTATATGAATGCAGGGTTGATGTGGTGTCATTATGATCCCTTACAAAGTTCCTATTACCCAAACACCAAATTCATAATAATTATCAAGTTATCCTTTCTTTCATTTAAGTATCAATGAATACTAAAAAATTGTTCAATGATACTGATGACAAGCACATAAACAAAGAACTCTGTGAAGTCTGAAGGTTACTGATAGTAGATTATAATCTGTAAAAGTGGTATTTTGGAGGATTAGAGGTTTCCATGGCAGTGAGTCTGAAGATGGCTGTCTTCTGAGTTGTGCCATGTAGTCTGGTAGAAGTTTACCAACGCTTCAGAGGTCCTTGCTGTCTCCATCATCAGGACAATGATGGAGGCAGCAAGGACCTCTGAAACGTCAGTAAACTGCTACCAGAAGACAGCCATCTACTGGTAATTTGGACTTCGTTTTGGAAGTTGAATTTTCTTTGTTGAAGTCTGAGGCTTGCCACTCAGGGGGCTCAACAGCTAGGGTTTCTGTCGTTCCCCTTAACATGTTGTAGATTTATTGACACACAAACAATGAACAAGTCCAAAATACCACTTTTACAGAAAACCTTTGTTTCTAGAAGGGAGGTGCAGGTACTAAAATGTGACAAGAGAGACGAAAACTACAAGTTTCTGACATATATAAAGCATTACACTAAAGTTTAAATAAAATCATTGATCCTGTTTCAATTTACATTATGCTTGCCTTACAGCAACAGACATTCATATTTATTTTACTTTTGTGCTTTAAGGAAAAGGTGTTAGCACACTGTATAATGTAGTCTGTCAGAAGAAAAGCTTTGTATAAATGTAGTGTATTCACATATATTTCTCATTTTAACTTATCTGTACCTGATAAGTCACTGAACTATGACAATTTTATAAGTATTAGCCAAGCAGACGAACATTTATAACAAAGTTGACAGCATAACTATGGCACAATTCAATAAACTGCTAACAGCCATGTCATCAAAAGCTGGCGCAGTTCCTATGCTGATACTTCTCAACACACAAAAGAAGTTCAAATATCTTTTGCTGATGTGTTTATAGTCTCCCAATTTGCTGACTAGTCAGTTATCACCAGCGCTCCAGAAACACATCAAAATCTACCAGTCCTTGATAACATCCACTTGCAGTATGCTTCATGCAAATATTTATCAAACTCGCTGGGTCCTTCAACCCATCCATGATAAGTGGGTGAGTGTATTCCTGGTATTCTGGTTAGAACCATAAGGTTGGAAAGCAGACTGCATAACATCAGGTCATGATTTTATTTTCAAGTTTGGCGGGTCATGTGCAAACAGGTGTACACCGGGTATTGGTTGGGGCATGTGCAAACATGTGTACACCGGGTATTGGTTGGGAAGCCGGAGGGGAAGAGACCACTGGGGAGACCTAGACGTAGATGGGATGATAACGTCAGGCGAGATCTATCGGAGATAGGAGTTGAAGGAGACTGGATTTTGTTGGCCCAGGACAGGGTCCAGTGGAGGGCTTTGGCGAATTCTGTGATGAATCTTCAGGTTCTGTAAGCCATCTAGTTAGTTGGTTAGGCAAGTTCAGACAGAAAGAATCACACTTTTGAGAGACATTAAATAGCATAATCCTTTGGACAATGTAGTAAAGCCTTGCTGTCATTGTCCAAACTTAATACTCTTCTCCATTCATATCAAGACAATAAGATTCTTGGAAAATATGTCTTGGAATAATCTCTGGTAGAATTTTGAAGGTAAAAAGGGGCGAAGTGTAAGAATGTTGCTTTGTTTCGCAGATACTGATAAACTGAGTACATACACAAATTTCAAAATGGCAGGTAAATACTTGTCCATACAGCTCAACAGTTCCTTCATTTCACACAGAAATCATACATATCCAGAAACTATAATAATGTCATATTGAAGAACATGAAATTTTGCAATGTTAATCATTCTGAATATATTTTTTTATTACAGCCCATGTAAGAAATGCTAGTCTAAATCACAGAACTCCTACAAGTAGCTGCATGGTTTAGTGGACATTTACATACCAACTAGTGTTCTCCCACGATACTGAGAGGAGACTCTGCTACAATTTTTTAAACAAATGGATTCCATTCCATTCATAACCACATTTTCCCATTAGCCATAAAGGGCATTCTGTACTGAAGCATAATTAATAGACATGAAAGAATCTTTTAATAAGATTATCAAATTATAGGTAAATTATCATGAGGTATGCATTGTATTTCATGACCACTGCTCTAAATGTTACAGACTCCAATTTATTATAAGACCAATGACTTTTAAATATCAGATTGGCAGGCTACCAACTTCTTCCTGGAAAACTAACCAACTCCCCTGCTGGCTCAACAATTATTTACCATAATGGAGTGCATAAACAGTCAGAACGGTTGATAACGGTCCACAGAAAATCCTCACGCTGCTCATAAAGTGCCCGTACACAATCTGAAAGTCAGAGTGTGGAGCGCAGTTTGTGCCCAGAAAGTAATACAGCAATTTGTTTGACAAAAAAAGTTCGATTAATTCTTTATAAATTGACTAAAGACGAAAAATGCATTCATATCATGCAGGACAATGCTACAGTCCACAGCTAACTAATCTATGAATGCATTGGGTAAAGTTTTTGGTGAGTGAAGGATTGCGGTAGGTAATTTTCGTTGTTCCAAGAGATTTTCTTTTTCAAGATCTGCGACCTGAACAGACGCAGGAGGAGGAGGAGGTTCCAGAACCATTCGGCAATGAGAGTACAGCTGAAAGCGGTCGCTGTCACGTCCACGTGGTTGTGAAGTGGCGACTGAAATATTTGAGGAAGAATCAGGTTGCCATGCATACCACAGTCCCACGCAAAGGCTGAGCTGCAGCAGGCAACACGTGGCAATACCAGCAATCACAGAGAGTCGAAAGTCGGAGCACACATTTTCTCAGGAGTTCTTTGCGACACCATGATGCACATGGCCAGAAGTTATGCTTTCACGTACTTATTTCGTTAAATATTTCACATATCGATAATATTCCAAATCAAAATGTTACATAAACGAAATCTGGATGGAAGTGGTAGTGGCCTAATTTATGGTGCTCTCCCGTGATTTTCTGGAGGGACCGTAGAAACCACGAAAGATTTTACTCAATCTCCGAGCTTTAACGACGGTTCTCAAACGTATCGGCATGGACTCGGGGATTCTGGACATCTCATTAAAGATGGCGGGTCTTAAAAACAGCCCTCTCAAAGGCTAAATAAAGCACTAATTCATATTTGTATAAGTGCACACTATACTTTAAGAAACACGAAATCTTCTGAAATGTTTCTGAAGTCAGATTACAGACTTTTAAAGCACAATGCCAGTGCAAATCACTTAAAAAAACAGTTTCCCTTGAACGTCTAGCCCCGTCAGTGCAGTACAAATATTACAGTGATAATGTGAATTATAATACTGACTACTCCTTGCTCGAAAACAAGGAGTTACTGGATTGCGTATGATGTAAAAACTACACATTCTCTTTGAACATCACAACCTACATATTTTTATATCAATTTCCATTTGCTCCTGGTATTTTACACGGACATTTAAAAACAAATAGTTGAATAACATATAACCTCACATTTCAAACGAGTATTCGTGTGAATTCCACGTAAGCATTAAAAAATACAATCTTCGCCTTCGTTTTGCCATAAAACCTAGTTTCACATCTCGGAAATTTCATCAACATTAATTCATGTTTTTCCTCAGATAAGGTACATATACTTGTCTCTTTACTGAACACACGTGTGACATACACAACTGTACGGAATGCACGGTAGAGAAAAGCCAGGTGTGAGCTTACATCACCTCTGGGACATGGGAGCGCTTTCAAGTGCGCGTATCTTGTTGCGCAGTGCATTCACAACGATTCTGAGCTGTTTCCATTCCACCGTGTCCAGACAGACTCTGGTCCCTCCCTCCGTCGGGTGTTAGGGGTAAGGCGGTCGGTGAGTGAAGCTAAGCACTCACGTCCGTCTTTGTGGCATGGTGGTTAGTTTCACATTGGTACAAAACAGAATCCCCACACCAGGCACAAAACCACTTCCGCGGATAATCACGCAGCTTCCGCAAATTTTGACATAAAGAGACGCTGAAACGCAAGTGTACACAAGACAATCTAATTTCTGTTTTCAGAAGGATTCAGATTCAAAGTGTTGGAGGCAAAGGTAAAGTTGACTCCTCACGCTTCACCAAGTACCACGTCACTGAAACTTATGGGGGCGTGGAGATATAACTCCACGTATTCTTAACCTCCGCAGTATATTGGAGTAAGTGGTTATAGCTTTACCCCTGAAGAAACAACTCCGAATCCCATGTTTACATAGTTTTGTATGGGTGTGAAACTCGGTCTCTGATACTATGGGAGGAACGTACACTGAGGGTGTTGAAGAGAATATCTGGACCTAAGAGGGATGAATTACTCAGATTCTGGAGAAAGTTGCATAGTGAGGAGCTTCATAAGTTGTATTTCTCGCCAAATATGATTACACAGATCACGTCAAGGAGGATGAGATGGGCAGGGCATGTAGCCCGCATGGGACAGAAGAGGAATGCATACAGGGTTTTGGTGCGGAAACCAGAAGGGAAGATCCCACTACGAAGACCCAGATTTAAGTGAAAAAATAATAATAAAATGGATCATAGAAAAATAGGATTGGATGGCATGAACTGGATTCATCTCGCTCAGGACGGGGACCAGTGACTGGATTTTGTACACACGATAAATGAACATTCGGATTCCATAAAATGTTGGGAAGTTTTTGAGTGGCTGAGCGACTATCGGATTCTCAGAAAGGAATCGGCTCAAAGCAGTAATACAAACATTGTGCCATGTCATGTTCCACATTCCTGGCTTAGGCCAAAAAGGATCTATGGAATGTTCATAAATTCTATCCTATTCTATTAGGAAACTTCAATTTTTTGTCCAGTAGTGATTAAGTCATGGAAGACAACCAGTGGCTGGCTCCTGTGAACACGGCAGTTCCGTAAGAGACTAAGTATATTTCCACTATCCGAGCCACTGTTGGCTACTTAAGAACGATTCTGCGCACGAAATTCGCCTAGGTACACAGAGCAAAGGACACACAAAACAGACAAACCCTTGCGTGCGCACATCCTGACGGACGGGCGCTCGCCCTGCGCGGCTGCAGATACGCACAGCTATTCCACGAAACGGAGCGTAGTTTGCAGCTCACGTACGTGACGCACTTCGGAGCGTAATAAACTGCCACGTTATCTCCACGACTTCAAATGCAAGGATGCACCTCAGTCAGGTAACGTCGGAGAAATGCGACAGAATTTAATTTGAGTGACGTCGGAGCGGGGGGATAAAATGCACGCAAGGAAAGCGAGGCGACATGTTTAAAACTTACCCGGTGTCCTACGCGAGCGATTAAATGCGAGCGGTGCGAGTTGCATGGGTGAAGCGGAAATATCAAACTGGCTGTTTGTGTGGCGCTGTCCTATGTTACAGCGAAGCGGTCAGCGGCCAAAGCCGAGATCAAATATTTTGATATTTCCGCGCAGGTCGCTGCGCATGCGCAGTACAGGGAAGGTGCATGCGCAGAAAGACCGTGTGCTTCTATTGCAGTCTCTCACGTAGGACACAACAAGCGATTCCCTTATGTCATATGACACCCCATGCTGCTTATGCAGCTCGCACAGCTCGCTTGTTATCGCTTACGTAGGACATTGCCTTAGAATTATTTACAGCTGCGCAGTGTTAAAGAATGGTGATTTCTGTAAAATAATAATTTCTAATGCACTCTCCAGGTCAGCATGTGAGTACCCCCGTGCGCAACACGTGATCGTAGAAACCCGATTCTTTGTTGTTTTAAATTCGCTTTACTTTCATTGCAATGCGGCTTTAAACGTGGGTCTCCTCTACCCAGCAATCGTTAACATTCTAAATCGCAAACCCCACTTCCTTTTAATCGGTCAGCGAACCCTTGTTTCGGACAGAGATGTCTTTCGAAAGCGTTTCAATTACTACATTCACATTGTGACGTCTTCCGCATTCCTTAGTAATGCATGCAAAAGTAACCCACTTTAACTGTTGATCATTACTGTTACAGACTTCCTCCCTTCGAGTTTTCCTAGGCGCATCTTCGTACAAACTTGCATCTGTAAACAACCTCATAAAAATTCAATGAAACTCGTCACAGACCTTAATCAAAATATTTTTCCTCTGGATGCTCTGATGCTAGTTCCAAAAACAAACAAATTACCAGAGAGGCACTAGAGCACGTGGTCATGGGTGATGACATCATCGTTCCATGTCAGCAATTGGGGCATCCGTGACGCTATTACTGGACGTGGTCCCCGGCGGCATAATGCCAAAAACAATTTTACCGAAATGCCTTACAACCGATATACTGATTGCGAAAAATGGGTACAGACCGATATCTGTGGAAAATAGTTTACGAAAACCCTGGCATTATTAGAATATGCAACGGATCATGGACAGAGCCGTCAACCTTATTCTGCCTCTCTCATCTACTCATGCGTCACGATATTACTTTACGGTCTAAGACAGGAAGTAAGCGCTTCGAAGAGTCATCTGTGGCACAAGGTACACACCCAAATTTAATTATTTTCATGCAGCCTTCCACAAATCATGATATTCGCACAGACGAGTTGTATTTGCGAAGGGGTAAGACAGGTTAGGTTATGTTAGGTTGGGTTTGTCTGGCCAGGTTTGTAATGCGCAAGCGCAGAGTACCATACTTAACGTAGTCATGATCGTTCCACCTCACGAATTAAAGAGAAGGTTCAACAACGCTAACACCGAATTTCGTAACCAGACACGATCCTGTGCCAGTTCCATCTACTTCCCATCTTTACGATCTATTTCCGTAAGTTCTGTCTCAATCGAACCCACACATCTCCTTCTCGGTCATCCAAGTGGACGTTTTCCCATGAGGGCTCAACACCAAAATTCTTTACACATTCTCTGCCTTTTCTACATGGCCAGCCCAACGCAGTCGACCCAAGATTTTACTCTGAATACTGCACCCACCTCAAATGTACGCGCAGCTGCGATTGTGGAATCTTTGATGGCATGTGAAAGATGTCTCTAGTAAGTAAAGTTTGTCCCACTATACGCCATGTAGGCGCTTGGGGGGAGTGGAGGTATAGCTCCTCTCTTCCTTGACCTCGGCACTAGATGGGGGTGAGTGGTCAGCATCACGCCCCGGCCGGCTTTACCCCCGGAAAAGGACCCCGGTACCCATTGTAGAGGAGGCTGGGTGGGCCCCAGAGCCGGTATGACCTTCGAGATATGTCACAAACGCGCCTCTTTGTAGGGTAACGTTATATTCTGCTTTAACTTTGTTGGGGGACTTAGTTCGACCAGATTTAAAATACTCTTTAGTTGCAAAACCATTGTTAACTTCTCTGTTAATTTGCATGTACGCAATACGCGTGACACTCTCACAATTTCTAACTCACGTCGTCATATGGATGTGATCTTTGGACGATAACGAACGGATATCACGTAGCATGCTGATTGAGGATAACAATGCACCAATACGCCACATCCGGAAGTCATACTAAAAGAAATGTAATCAAAACTTGTGTCGGCAGATACATCTGATGAACTGCCTTCACTTTAGCTCCGGTACGAAAATTCTTTTTTGTTCCATAGGCCGTTTATGAGAAAACTGCAGACCTCCGGACGTCACAGAAATGAAACTTTCATACCGACAGAAACCTGCCGTGATTAGTGCAAAAACATCCCGCACATTACTTAAAACAAAGAAGTGGATGCTCACAGCCGCGAGAGATGTTCACATAGTAGCAGCTCAGTTCCTCCACGCCATGGTAGTACACCAGACTCATAAATATTATCGGAACTGCGTTATTTGCCACCACGCACACACCTCATTGTCCTTGAGGTTCCTTTGATTTCAAGCTAGTCACACGACAGATACCGATATTGGGCGGGTAATCATAAATCACTTTTATCTGTATTACGTTAAGCAATTGCAACATCAAAACTGTTGTAAAAATTAATGAGACCTACGTGCTGTTGGACCTTTCGATTTTTTCAATCCCAAAACGACTTAACATTCGAAGACATTTCATATTTCGAAGGGAGGGACGATCGTGAACCACGAAATGTATTTATATTAACACGAAACTCAAACGGCAAGAGCCGGGGACCACAGAATTTACGGGCGGGGCAAGGCAAACCGATAACTTGG
>NW_019059761.1:468877-479210 GCF_000696155.1 Zootermopsis nevadensis
AAACTGGGGGGGGGGGGGGCGTGAAGATGACCACTCACCTCCAACTTGCGTGAGATTCTTAAGAAGCAATGCCACATGACAAAACACGCTGTTATTCAATTTGTATTCGAAACATTTTCGATATGTTGACGACAGTAACAAATTAGCACGTATTCCACGTTCGTCTTGTTCCGTGTCTGTAGATGAGATGCACTTCCAGCAGATATTTATTCCAGACGCTGCAATTACCTTACAAAATCCTCCTTCATCCGCGGAGGACCGCCGACGAAGACTCCGACAAAAGCGTCTGCCAGCTCGGGGTCCAGTTGTGGCTCGGACAAACGTCTTGCTCGCAGTAACCGCTGCTACGCCCCATCTTTTCAGCTGTGGGCGTTTCTGCTTTAAAAACACCTTCGTGATAACCATTTCGGTTACGTATCAGAACAACACGCAAAGCATAATGCACATTAAAAGGGCGTACGGACAAAGACTTCTCGACTGCGGACAGCAGAATGAAAGAGTTGATGAGAGAGCCGAAGTGATCCAGGAAGCGACTCGGCCGCAATGAGATAAAGCCAACAGATAACACGTCCCTGTCGCTCCACTGTGCGCCATCGCACTGCGCTGCTTGACATCGAGTCCATCACACAGACAATTCCTCTGCCAGGATTAAACATGGCCATAATTGTTACAGAATTTTTTTAAAAAGTTTTTTTAACGCAAAGGATAATTTTGTAAAATAAGAGGTAGGCCTACGGACTTCCAAAACAGTTCTGGCTGAATGCTGAAAAACATTCTTCCTCATTTTCTACGAATGAATGACAAAGAGTTCGAAACTTACTACATGCGTGTCCATAATGCGATGAAAACTGTACGACGCGCATGCGCGTGTTATACCGCTTGGGGAAAAAAACATTAGACAATCTTTTGCAGCACCTAGCAAAAACAGAACACGTTCGAAGTGCGAATGAAGAATATTTCTATCATCGCGTATAACCATTGGCACTCCCGTCGGCATTTGAAGGCACACTTTGCGCCCCAAACTTAGTCCACACTTGTTGCAGTCGGCGGGAAGCATATTTCAGTAACTCCAGGCTGAAACGGTTCACACTTTATCGTGTTTCAAAAATTTCCGTATTTTAATTTAACTTGAATTATTATGGACGTATCGCAACAAAGTTTTTAATACATGTTCTGAAGAAACTATAAACGACTGGTTTTGATTAAATTTGGACCACGGAATTTCTCTAAAATTTCTCGAACAAATCTTATTTCCGCCTGACCTATACTTCGTGGACTACCACTACGTTACAAGAGGGCAAACTTCCATTCTTAGACATATTTAAACGAATATTCAACACACTTGAAAAAACATGGCACAAACTGCAACCTTCAACGAGACGAATATTTCATGTTACATATATTTTATTCGTGTATTACTTTTCAGATACTGTCAAATGCCGACAATACAAAATCTACACTTCGTAATTCGAGGGCTTGGTGTCGCCACCCACCTCACCAGTTCGTGCGTCCGTCACGTTGCTATTCCAAACTTTCGAAAATTAAAATACGCGAGAATGGACAATGACACGATGTTCATACCAAATGTGAAAATCGGCCAAAAACTTTAAAATCTGAAATGAAGTACACACAAGTTTACTTCTTCCAGAAATCAGGCTGTTAAGACACTGATTGTGCCGGCGAGGAACACTGAGGTAAAAACATGTCAAATTTAAAGCAGTCGGGATAAATCAGTAGCCGAAATTGATCAGTAGTTCCTGTTAGCTCGGCTTACTACGAACGATGCGAGGAAAAACAAAATTTTTCTCGAAAAAAGTTGTAAATACGAGGCAATTTCGGCGGATCGCTTGGATTTTCTGACCTTCAGCAACTGAAAACCTAGCCCAAAAGCTCTCCAATAAATAACACGTGAAACAGTTTTGTGAAGTGCCATCCAGATAATTTTCTGGAAGCCGAGGCTATAAAGTAGAATCCAATTTGGATGGAATTTCACAATTTATCGTCCCCTAGAATTTAGTCTTACAACTGGAAACCGCCAAGTTCTTATATTTGCTGCAATCGTGAACTCGTAAAATGAAAGAGAAGACTAAGACAAGACTGCTCTCTCTCTCTCATCAACACTGCATGAAATTATTTAACACTGGGGTGGGAAATATACTAAAAGGATTAGAATATCATAAGAAAAGGCGTAAATCTGACTGCGTTGCAGAAGGAAGTGTTACATAGACGCTTCACACTAAACAGTACAAAAATTTGGAATATAAATTTCAACCCATAAAATCAAAATAATGGTCTTTGTGAAATCAGAAGCAGTAAGACACGCACCTAAAACATACAACGCAACACTGGAGGGAACACATTCAAGGTATCAAGAAGGGCAAAGCATAGATTCCAAAATCACAACACTTCAAAACACTCGGAACTTTAAACAATCTAAAATAAATATATTCCGAAGAACATCAAGACTAAAATTATACAAAACATTCAGTGAGCAGGATTTGAGGTTGCCACGGAGGTGAGTCCGAAGATGGCTGTCGTCTGGGTCTGGTAGTTTACCAACCTTGCTGCCTCCATCATCGTAAGGATCTCTGAAACGTCAGTAAACTTCTACCAGACTACACAGCGCTACAACCAAGACGACAGCCATCTTCAAACTCACTGCCGTAAAACCTCAAATCCTCCAAAACAATTCTGTTCCGACCTTTCATGACAGCGACATTCGGCCAGTGAGAGAAAAAATACTACGAGCTTTGGAGATAACGTTTTACTAAAAACAGCAGGATACACCGTTCTCGACCACAAAAGCAATAAAGAAATTTTAGAGAAACTCGAGGTAGCAAGAGAAACTATATAGGCCTACGAGGAACGTCCACAGAATGGTAGAATATTACAAATACCCAAGGGCAGGACGACGTTAGTAGGAAGATGATGTCCTGACGTCAGCTACGCTCACTAAGGACCTAAAGGAAACTGAATTAGAACTCACCCGTCCCCTCTTGCTAGCCGCTCTGCCCCTCATCTCTCGACAGTTAGAGAACCGGTGACTGTTCCTTACTGACTACAAGCATCTCCCTCGCTCGCTCATTCCCATTCCGAATTTCCCACGTCAAACATTCCCAAGAAATTGCGATAATAATGACGTCCTGACCCACTTTCTCCACCAATTACCCTGCCTCACACACACTCCGAAAACAGAATAACGACACTGTTAACATCTGGGCGGCGTGTGGGACGAACGAATGCAATCTTCATCGTTCGGACGGTTTTATTCTAAAACTGGACAACGAAAGCTGACACTGGGACATTTTAGACGCGCAGAAGAGTCCAGATAGTTATAAACACAATTATGCACGTTCTACAACCTTCCCGATGTCCTGACTGTTGGTAGCTTAAAGGGTTAACAAAATCTACTTTGGGACCAATTCCAATTAATTAATTAACAAAAAACGCAGAACGGGTCAGGGGAATTCGAAAGGAATTTCTTAACGCTATCTCAATTGCCGCGATGTGTGGCTAGACTTGTGAATGGCGTGGAAGACAAGGGTCATGGCCTGCTGTAAAAGGACTCAGGAAGACCCCAAATCAAGACAAACGTCCTCCGGGTTGAGAATCGAACTCTAAATGCGAAACCCTGTTCCAGAATTTCTACAACGTACCCACTCTTCTCGGCTGAAATACAGCTGGTAAATGAATGATTAATAATTTACAACCTGTATGACACAGGAAATTTTTACTGGTTTACTAATTAATAACAAACAACAAACTGATAAACGGACTAGTAACAGTCTAACTGGCATTCATGATGTTCCTGAGTAAAATCCCGATTTAGTACCACAACATAGCCCGTAGTCCCTCATCCTTCTCGACCAAAGTTCGCACAAGTAAGAGAAACAATTTTAATTCTGAAGATACTTCTGGTTTGAAAACGTAGGTGTCGTGTTGTTTCGAATGATATCGAAATATAAATTGAGCCTAGTAACATGTGACGTTCTCAAAGCGGCGAGAATTATGATGGCTGTCTTCTGGCTTTTACACCATGTAGTCTGGTAGAAGTGTACCGACGTTTCTGAGGTCCTTGCCGACTCCATCATCAGCGCACTCATCCCAGAATTCTACCACATAACACGGCGCTACAGCCCAGAAGACCAGCCTTTACCACTCGTCTATCTAAGCTACATAACAAGCGACTTCAAATAAACACCCGGGTTACGAACACAGAACACTCATCTGACAGAAACCACTGTTCAGGATATGTAAGTCGAACGGACGGAGACGCCATATCTAAAACAAGTGCTTTTGGTTAAAGACTGGGCATTAAAATGGAACAAATAGGAACCGGAAGACAGGCCAAACGCAGAATACACATAGTTTTCGACTATATTTAACCCCAAATTTAAGGTAAGCTGACGTAATGAGTTTCTTCGCCGATTATTCAATGAAATAAATTTACTAAAAAAACGAGCAGATTAACGAATAAATCCCAAGTTACTTTAAAGAAAACAAGATCATACCCTGAGGTAGATAAATTCAGTCATCACCCTCTCACCCTACTACTTAAATATCCATTTTTTATTATCCTGTTGCCTACATCTAGGTCTCCCACCTAGTCTATTCGCTTCTGGTGTCCCATCTCGTCCTCCCTGACTCTATTCGCTGAGGCGTACAAATTATGATGCTCCTTATTTATCAGCTTCATGTAGCCTCCTACCTCTTGCGTCCTAACACTTCCTCGAACACCCTCAATCTGCGTTCTTCCTCTCGTGCGAGTGACCACGTTTCAAATCCACCCAAATCAAGCAATTAAAAAAATGAACGATCGAAACTTTTCGCAGTTACAGGCTACAAATGACAAAGTTCAAATACTTTGGAACATCAATAACAAATCAAAATGACATTCACGAGGAAATTAGGAGGAGACTAAATTCCGGAAACGCTTGCTACTTCTCAGTTCAAAGTATTTTGTCTTTCCGTCTGATTTCTGAAAACCTAAAGATTAAAATATACAAAATAATTTTGCCTGTTGTTTTGTATGGGTGCGAAACATGGTCTCTCACTCAGAGGGAGGAACACAGATTGCAGGTGTTTGAGAATCGGGTGTTGAGGAGGATATTTGGGCCTAAGAGGGAAGACGATGGGGCGTGGAGAAAACTGCACAATGACGAGCTTAAAAATCTGTACTGCTCCCCCAGTATTGTCAGGGTGATTAAGTCGAGAAGAATGAGATGGGCTGGGCATGTAGCGCGCATGGATGGGACAAGAGGTGTGCACCGGGTATTGGTTGGGAAGCCGGAGGGGAAGAGACCGCTGGGGAGACCTAGACGTAGATGGGAGGATAATCTCAGGTGGGATCTATGGGAGATAGGAGTCGAAGGAAACTGGATTTTGTCGGCCCAGGACAGGGTCCGGTGGAGGGCTTTGGTTAGTTCGGTGATGAACATTCGGGTTCCTTAAGCAATCTGGTTAGTTGGGCTACAAACGTCCGCTATTAAAATCCTATGTTGCTACAGGAGAACTACAGTTAACTGCTCTCACTAACAATGTGCAAAGTAAATTGGCATACTTCAATATCAGAAACTGTACACTAGCAATAATTAGACCAATTTGTATCTCTCACTACATCGAAATTACGTCTTCTTTAAAGCATCATAGAAAGACTTAACGTTCTGCAGTCACAATGCATGGTTCGCTAACAGTGGAAGGCTAGCCTGCAATCCATTTTCACTTCATATAGTTCTTATTAACGAGTAGAAAAATTTCCTTTCTCAGCTGTTGTGTCGCAACTCATACCTCAGAAGCCTCAAACTGACTGCAGTATTAATTAATGCATTTACGTAAAAGCCATGAATACAAAGAACTGTGGCGTTCTATTACTTCCTTCTGCAAGCGTGACTTAAGACGATAATATTTAAAGAAATGCATGACAAACATTTGTACAGCAAAAGTTTCGGACCTACACACATTATCCTAAGACGCAACACAAATAAAACGATACGCCTCTGATATCCACCCAATGTAGACACTCACTTGGTCTCTTGCAACGTCCACTGCATGAAACAGTCCCATATCGATGACAAATTCTTCATGAAGCAATGAAGAACACGCGACGCTAACAGAAGGCAATTGCGTTTTAATTCTGGAGCCCTCGCTGAACGCTGACGGTCCTCAAACACCGCCAGATCGCCTTAACAATCCTTACTTCCCGGAAACAAGCCGACCGCACACACAATACAGAACGCTTTGCACAGCACCACAGAAATTACAACCTAAATGCCACATCACGTTACCCAACTCCAACGACCTCACAACCCTCAGTGAATCATTGCGAAGAAATTGCCTGATGTAAAATGACTTCAAGAAAACAGAATTACGCGTCCGGTGTACGTCATCATCCTGCCTGCTTGCTGTTACGTAACTCGCCAGCTGGAATTCCAGTGACTCTCGCGTCGTTCAAAGCGCCACGTTCTACACGATCGGCTTATCAGCAGGTTGTGGCCAATGCAGACCAATGGCTTTGTCACGAGTTTCAAAATAAACTACAGCTCAAGAATTATTTACAATTTCAAATTTGTAAGACTTGAGGTTCTCACAGCGGTGAGTATGAAGCTTTCTGTCTTCTGGGTTGTTGCGCTGTGTAGTCTGGTCGATGTTTGCCAACGTTTCGGAGGTCATACTGCCTCCATCATCAGGGCCCTGATGATGGAGGCAGTATGACCTCTGAAACGTTGGTGGACATCCACCAGACTACACAGCGCAACAACCCAGACGACAGAAATCTTCATCGCCCTGATGACGGAGGCAGTATGACCTCTGAAACGTTGGTTGACATCCACCAGACTACACAGCGCAACAACCCAGAAGACAGAAATCTTCATCGCCCTGATGACGGAGGCAGTATGACCTCCGAAACGTTGGTAAACATCGACCAGACTACACAGCGCAACAACCCAGAAGACAGAAATCTTCAATTTCAAATTTGCTTCATTTCTTAACCTTTTCCTCCCTTATACACTGAGGGCACAGGATATCATTTTATTTATTTCGCAAATAATTTGAAGTTTCTACTTGCTTGAAAATCCTTTTTCGTTGTCCTTGGCAGCGTTGAAGCCCCTAGGGCAATTACCAATATTTACTGAACCAAGTCTTCGTTCAATTCACGTGTTTCTCCAAATTCTTAGACCAATATCGTTCAATCCCGCCTCCTAAAAATCTCACCGATATTCTGCGTACTTTTTAAAAAAATTAAAATAGACCGGAACAAAGAAAAAGAAAGGAGAAATTTTAGTGAAAGCCATGCTACCTGGGCAGGGACGATCATAGTCGGAAAATTAAGACTAGGAAACAAAGAACGGATGTTGGCAAATATTCCTTTGTAAATAGGACCATAAGAAGCTGGAGCCATTTACCTCCAGGCGTGCTAGAGTCTTTCCCCTGTAAATTAGGCACCTTTAGAAAGAGGGCCAGAAGCAAAGGGTTATTAAGTGCGGATTAGATGGTGATAAGGGAAGTGAAGTGTCTTAGTCTCCAAGTGATGAAGGGCTGTAGTTTCTTTGGGATAAAAGTTTCATGTACTGAGGTCTGACTTTATATTCTACTCTAAAGTATTGTGATTAATTAATGGATGCGTGTTTTTGAAATGTGTATTTGTTTTTGTATTGTGTGTCCGTGTAAGGTGGAATGTTTTTGTAGGGGTGGATGTCTAGTTATGTGTGTGAGGTGTTCTATGGAGTGTACTTGTTTATATTATATGTATTTTGTTGTAATTGTGTAGTGTAAGGACCACTGCCACTGGGTGCAAACCCAATTGCAGTAAATAAATAATATTAATAATAAAACACAATTTGAAAAAAAAACCCTTTATTATACGACTTGACTACCGTTCTCTACAAGACATGCTCTGAACATTCTGACTGGAGTATTTCTAAATAACCATAACGATAAACAGAGTCGTGATATCATAACAGATCACGGTTTTCAAATACGGGTCCCACAGACCATGCCGGTCCGCATTCAAACTAATGATAATCCAAACACATGATACAGACGTCAGAATACCTGAGGACAACTGATCACAATGCTGTGGTGTTGCGGGAACCTGAACAACTACATCGCAGAATTTTTCCCATTAAAAGCATCGAGTTAAATCGTGTTTAGTATCCACTAGAACACAATATTTTCATTCTGTGGCATGACAGAATTATACGTTTACTAGGGACCGACCCGTTAACTCAACGGGAAATATCAACAGTCCAGGGGTTCTCAAACTGCTGTGTAGTATGACTGCGTGATTAAAAGATATTTACCGCCGAAGTTAAATAAAATTGTAATTTTTAGTACACAATTAATAAGAATAACAAATTAAACGAATATGTTGAAGAAAGTATATCAAATCTAAAACTTCTTGACGATGGTGAAGAGTCAATTGAATAAAAATTTTCTTGGATATTATCCATCGTCTAGTAAATATAAAACGTAAAACGACGTTTCGGAGATGGGACTCTATCTCCGTCTTCAGGTTCCTACACAGTTGGGCCCACTAGATAGAGCTAATCCCTATCTCCGGACAAAGTAAAAAAGTGAAAGTCCCGGAATAAAAATACATCACCACACCATCCATCCGTGGGACGTAAAAGAATAGTATGTAGAAATCAAAATTCATAAACACGATAAAGCCAAAAAAACAAAAACTCACAAAAGGTGGGAATAAATACACATGAATATCAGCTCGAAACTCGATGCCCAACTTGGATTTCTTCAGAGATTACAGGTATCCAAATAGGAGATAAATCCAAACTAGGCTAGGTTTTATATTTACTAGACGATGGATAATATCCAAGAAAAATTTTATTCAATTGAAGAAAGTAACTGAGAAATATGCCAAATAAATTAACATGAAATGCTCTGAAAATAACTCAGTGGCCCGCGATTCGCTGAGATAGAGCGAGTGTGCCACAAGTCTTGAAGGTTCGTGAGGTGGAGTTTACTATAATAAATGGCGACTTGCACATTTAGGCAGCAGGGTCTAACATATAGTTTCTGTCCCAGAACCACGTATAAGCAAACAGCGCCTCATTAACAAAATAAAAGCCTGGTTAGCCCTGTGGGTCGTGTCATATTTCTGAAACTAGCAAGATTAACAAAACACGCAGACGTTTCGATACAGCATTTAACTGTCGATTCAACAATTTCTGAATGACACCACTTCCGTGTGAACCATTTGGACAGAAATTTTACTGAAATGTTCTACGTGGACAGGCTCCTGTTTTGAACAGTCTTCGACTTCTTTGCAACCGAATTCCCATAAGATGACAAACTGTCGACACTTACATTATATCTGGCACCAGTGTATAGATATAATACAGCGTGTTTCAAAAGTAGCTTTACAACTTGAGGGCGAGATATTGGTGAACTGATAGGGGAAACATATAATTTCAGAATACAGAAATGTAGTCAAACCCTTCAAGTTTTATGTCCATCGGATTTTTATGGTTCAATGTGACTTCCATTTGTTATGCGGCAAAAGTCCCATCTGTAGTCAATATCTTGCCACGCGCGGTGTAGCATCTCCTGTGTCTCTTCAGCAACTGCGGCGGTAATTCGAGTTCGGAGTTCGGCCACATTTGCAGGTAAGGGTGGCACGTACATTCGATCTTTAACAAATCCCCACAAGAAAAATCTAAAGGTGTTAGATCCGGGAAACGAGGTGGCCATGCTATTGGTGGGGCCCGACCAATCCACCGACCTGGGAAACGGTTGTTGAGGTACTCGCGCCCTTCTCCGAGGTAATGAGGGGGTGCACCGTCTTGCTGAAAGTGAATGCGTCCTTCCTGGTCGTCTTCGTGAAGTTGAGGAATGAGGAACTGTTGGAGCATGTCCAGATACACAATGCCGGTAATGGTCTCCGTGAAAAAGAAGGGACCGTACACTTTATTTTTCCTGAGGGCGCAAAACACATTAGCTTTTGGACCGTCACGAACATGTTCCAGGAAGGCACGTGGATTTTCACTACCCCAAATCCTGCAGTTGTGGGTGTTGACCTTACCAGTGACATGGAACGTGCTTTCGTCACTGAAAAGTACTGAGTCCAGAAATCCTTCGTCGTCTTCAACCCGCCGTAACATTTCCGTACAAAATTCCTTACGAGCCAATTTATCACCATCTGAAATGGCTTGCACCATGGACGCTCTTAAGTGTAAACGTCTTCGTAACACTCGCCACACAGTCACATGTGGAATCCCACTTTCCCAGGAGATGCACGTCTCGTTGACTTGCTCGGACTTCGAGCGAAGCTCTCCCTAATCTGTTCCGCGGCGTCTTCAGAAACACGTGGCCTACC
>NW_019059761.1:486001-505594 GCF_000696155.1 Zootermopsis nevadensis
CCGACCAATCCACCGACCTGGGAAACGGTTGTTGAGGTACTCGCGCCCTTCTCCGAGGTAATGAGGGGGTGCACCGTCTTGCTGAAAGTGAATGCGTCCTTCCTGGTCGTCTTCGTGAAGTTGAGGAATGAGGAACTGTTGGAGCATGTCCAGATACACAATGCCGGTAATGGTCTCCGTGAAAAAGAAGGGACCGTACACTTTATTTTTCCTGAGGGCGCAAAACACATTAGCTTTTGGACCGTCACGAACATGTTCCAGGAAGGCACGTGGATTTTCACTACCCCAAATCCTGCAGTTGTGGGTGTTGACCTTACCAGTGACATGGAACGTGCTTTCGTCACTGAAAAGTACTGAGTCCAGAAATCCTTCGTCGTCTTCAACCCGCCGCAACATTTCCGTACAAAATTCCTTACGAGCCAGTTTATCACCATCTGAAATGGCTTGAACCATGGATAATCTGTACGCTCTTAAGTGTAAACGTCTTCGTAACACTCGCCACACACTCACATGTGGAATCCCACTTTCCCGAGATGCATTTCTCGTTGACTTGCGCGGACTTCGAGCGAAACTCTCCCTAATCTGTTCCACGGCGTCTTCAGAAACACGTGGCCTACCGGCTTTCTTGGTATGGCACATGAAACTTGATGTGTTTGGCTAAATTTTTGCATTTAAAAATATTGCGCACGTCCTTTAAATAAATTTATATTCCCCTGCAAAGTTGTAAAGCTACTTTCAAAACACGGTGTACATGAAAACGGCCCGTGGAAATCAACGGGAAACTTATGTAGAGTGAAGCAGTAACGCCGTGGCTACTCCAGGACAACTCATAAGCACTGCGAATTTGTGTCATAGCAACCGAACTTGATTAAGTTAATTATAAGTACTGCCTTACTACTTGGAGACACGTCTGTAATCATTTATACATGTCACATTAATAAAGGAATTTTATGGCCAAGAAATAATTACGTCCGCCATATAAGTCAGTATAGTGACTAGCTACGGGCTGGACGACCGAGGTTCGATCCTCGACAAGGGCAGAGGATTTTTCCTCTAGCCTCTAGGTTCAGACCGGCTCTGGGGCCCACCCAGCCTCCTGTCCAATGGGTATCGGGGTCCTTTACTGGGACTAAAGCGCGGCCAAGAATGAGTAGGAGCTATATATACCTTCTCTCCCCCCAAGCGTCAACATGGCGTATAGTGGGACAGCTTTACTTTTTACTTTATATCAGTGAAGACATTGAAGCACTGGTTAAAACTCGTCAAAGTGAACAGTCTACATAATGTAAACACGAACGAACGTATTTTGCAGTGCAGCCTCAGTCATATATGAATCGCTAAATTCCTGCTTATTTTCTAGAACAATTATTGTACCTAATTCCACTGCAGAGCTCTTGAACGCCATGATACTGGACTGGCCTATGCGTTCATCTTTAAACCAATTTACATTCTACGATCAAAACTAACATCGCATAATCACATCCATACATTATCACCATTCACAAAAAGAAATTGGCGCACGGCCTACTATAGGGTTATCGAAAGGTCACGCAGACCATATTATTTATTTAGTGTTCTGTCTGATGACAGGTTCATATGAACAGGATCCTTCCATCCTTTTCTCGGACTGGGACCTTTTCATATACGTTCTTGGCAGATGATCCAGAAGTGGTTTGCCATTGCCTTCTTCTGTGTGTGAATGGAGTAATTGTTGGGATGCCACGGAGGAAAACTCCGTGTTGCCTAGACCACGGCCTTGCCCAACACAAGTTATAAATCTGAGCAAAACCGGGAACTGAACCCGGGACCCCAGGAGTACAAGGATAGTGTTCTAACCGTAGACCACCGTGGCTATACAAAGACCATATTAAAATATTTATCGATGGTTGCAATTCAACACAATTTGATCATATTTTTTAACACACAATATCTCTGACACACAGACCACTTCATATAATCTGCTCTCGCCAGTCCGTTCGTCAATTGTCTTCGAACAGGCGAAGTGCGAGGATGTCTTTTTCGTAAGTGCAACGAGCCGTTCATCGTCGAACACTACCTGGCATCCGTTTCTAATTTAACTTGACAAAATGATATGTGTTTAACTCTTTTCAGTCTAATCACAATAAAATTCCTATTAAATATTAAAATATTACTATAATTAACATTTAAATATTTAAAATATATTATATGATGTTCTCTATCGAAATGTTCGATTTACATTAGAACATCAATTTTTACACGACATGTTTCGGTTCTAAAAGAACCATCTTCAGGTGTATAAAATTTTTATATAAACTTAAATATAATTTTTTAAATGCAACTTTTAGTCGGATGTTTATCAGATTTCAAATGCTGTTTTCTTCTAGATTTATTGTATTTTTAATATCGTATTCGAAGTTGTTCCGTATGTACGTCGTGCTTAACATGATTTTGTGTGGGTGAACGTTTTTGTTGTTGTTTTTGTATCATCCAGAGATGAAGTTGTGGAGGAGTTACGTCTATCATATGTCATCTCTTGACAAAATGAGATTAAAGGGGAAACATTTCCAGATTCTCCTGTGCCAAACAAACCCACAGCATCTCGTCTGGTGAACCGTTTCAGTGACACAGGAAGCGGGCAGGACAGAAAAGATTCCGGTCGACCTTCGGTGTCAACTGACGATAGTTCAGACATGTCACATTCTCCACAAAATCACTGAGAAAACTTCTTCTGAGTGGATTATCGTATGGAAGTGTACACAGGGCTACAAGCATTTTAAAACTATTCACTATCTGGACTTTTTCCGACGCCCTTGTTTAAAAGAAGAAATCACGACGTTTCGGAAATTGGCTGTTTCCGTATTCAGACGAGAGGTACCTACTCTGTTGGGTCCGTTAAACAGAGCTAGTCTCCATCACTGGACAACATACGAGGTGCGATCGGAAAGTTTCAAGACTGTGTCAATAGAGGGCGAACCGGATGTAGTACGAGCTTCTGCCGCTAGGGGGTGCGGCCTACATTCATAGTGAATCAGTGTGCCAGCCGGCATCATCGAATTAGCATTTGTTTCTTAGTTACGGGCGTTTTGGTAGTGCATTACACCGACCCTCCTGCGATTTCGGAATGGCGTATGCATCAAATTTTGCCAAAGACTCGCCAAAACGGCTAAGGAAACCTATGAAATGCTAAAGCAAACATTTGGGGAGTCCGCAAACTTTTGTGTGGCATTCACGTTTTAAAAATGGCCGAACCTCTGGCGTATCATCCAAGTGTCTCAACATATCCACCTGGGTACAGATCTTGTCAGCAGATGATAGTAAGAATATGGCAAAATAAATAATTATAGGACCACTCATAAAACTCTAAACAACCAGCAGCAAAAACCCAACAACTGACATCGAATCAAACCGAAATGAGGGGGGGGGGGGTTTTAAAACTTCGTCCATATCACGTAAATGTGCACAAACGCATGGAACACGAAAAGGAAATAATTAATTCGGTACTGTAATTGTTTTCAAGCTTTATTCAAGGGGGGGGGCACACATTCTAGATAAAGTTTTCTATTAAGGTACATACACAGGTGGAGCCATACAGCAAATTCAGTAATTGAGCGAGTTGTTCGGTGGTCGCATTATTTCTCTAATTTTGTGGCCCCCTCGTTCCCCAGATTTCTGTCTTTGGGGATTTTTGAAGGACAAGGTGTACAAAAACAACCAGCATACATGAAAATAATTCAAATATAATACTGAGCTGTGTATTTCGAACGCCATTGCAGGAATTCTCCACCGGGTTGCATCATACACGAGGCAAAGAGTAAATGCATGCATCGCTGAACGCGGTGCGCCTTTTCAACACTTAAGTAAAGTAAGTAAAGTTTGTCCCGCTATGTAGGCGCTTGGGGTGAGTGGAGGTATAGCTCCTCTCTTCCTTGACCTCGGCACTAGATGGGGGTGAGTGGCCAGCATCACGCCCCGGCCGGCTTTACCCCCGGGAAAGGACCCCGGTACCCATTGTAGAGGAGGCTGGGTGGGCCCCAGAGCCGGTCTGGACGCAGAGGCTAGAGGAAAAATCCTCTGCCCCCGTCGGGGATCGAACCCCGGTCGTCCAGCCCGTAGCTAGTCACTATACTGACTGATCTAACTTATTTATTTTTTCTGATTTACATGCATTTTACGTTTTGACAAACAGAATATGTATCAGTAAAGGGTTGCGTGATTTTTCTATCACTCTCTATAAATATGTACTTCTTTTCAATACTGCAAAACATATTCTTACGCGTGTACGCTCAACAACCTAATTTCGCAGCTTTCGTAAGTCTCATAACAAAATTTCTGGTTGTACGGACTTCAGGGTAAAGAGGGCTCTCGACTGAGCGGTCGTACACCCCCGCAGGCATTTCTGTTCGCTGAAAATTCCAACTGCCTTGCAGAACGATACTGGTATTTACTTAACGTGGATAAATACGCCAAAGTGAAACCATTTCACTGCAAACACAGTTTCGTGGACCGAATCCCTCTTACGAGTCACAACGGTACATCTTTCCAATCCTGTGTGAAAGAAATGTCACTATTTAAAAATCAGTTCCTGCCATTTACTCATCAGAGGCCCACTTAGTCCCACTGACGGGAGGACATGACAGTAGAGACTGCCCATTTGACATGTGACCGTATTTCGTGAATGCCTCTCTAAGCTCAGTGAACAACAATATTTCACGAAGTTCATCTCCATGAAATTTCTTCTCAACTTCCCTGCTGATTCACCTCTCTTTGGTTCATATATTCACGTCATCAATTTTTCTTCACTCATATGTCAACATGGCGTCCAATCGACTATCGTAGCGGCGTTGTGTCGATGAGAACATTCTACCTTCCTGTAGGTTAGCTTTGGTCACGCTAGCTAAGCACATTATCTTATTATCTATGCTAGTTAAATAACACTGTATTCAGCAAGCAGAGACTGTCCCTACTGGATAATTCTTTGCACGACCACCAATTCTAAACAATGAATGCTACGGACGTCATCGGGATACCCACAAAAAGGTCTCAATTGGTTGTCGGCTTCACGCATGGGACAGATAAGGCTCGCTTCCTGAACAGACGGGTCAGTTTGTGCTGTCGGAATCCATTCATTCACTAAACGAGGCAATCGTTCAGATACACTCCACATGCATCGATATTATCTGTTTTCGGGATGGAGAGAGAAAAACCTTCCTTAACAACGCTTATTTTATTACAAATTCTTCCTTCTACAGAGACCAAAGCAACGATAATCAGACAATTTGTGACTTCGTTTAAATCTCTGACCAGTACAAATGTTCACTCCAGGAAAGACGGCATACACAGATAGGCCCAGACCTTAGATTTCGTGCAGTAGCCATGTTCTTCAAAAAATAAGAGAATAAAATAAAATCGATCAATTTTTATAAGATTAGTATATAATAATACCTCAGGACACTATATGAAACGACGTAGATATTTGTATCACCGACCTCAGACGTTCGTGCGAACTCCAAGTACACATTATACTGCGGTCAACAACTAGAAACAAAGGAACAATTAAATGCAAATGTTACATTTCAGGAACGCGTTAAATTGCAACATGAGACGATGTGACGTACCCTAAGCCTGCATGAAGTTATGTCCACCCACAAGCCCATACAGCGTAGAACCCACGAGACCAACATCGAAACCCCCACACATCATAACAGACCAAGTGCTTAAAAAAAGGACGGGGGAGATCCCCGCTCTTTTAGGTCATCCAATTTCAGTTAGTTAACCTGATTTAGACCTAGTTTATTTCGAAACTAAATTATTATAGGATGTCCGAGCTCAAAAACGTGACCCTGGGCTCAATTCACGCCTTAAAGTCCCAATAAGCATACCGGTATGTCCGAAAGTCAATCATTACAAAGACATTTTAAGGCTGTTTACTGGAGAACAGCGTAAATTATTCCAGCAGTGACGTCATTCCGTGTCAGGATCCCCGACATTATCGTGAAGGTACCTGCATTTCTCGATCAACATTTCCAAAACAGTTGGGCTGTACGGCAGGGTCCGGTTGCTTGGCCACCAAGGTCACCTGACCTAATTCCTTTGGTGTATTGCAGCAAAGTAGAACACTATGGCTGTTCATAATGGATGCATGAACTCACAAAAGAAACAATCAATTCTCTCGTCTAAAATCAGTTACTTCAACTTCACAAAGGGTCACAACTGTCACAAAATAAGGGAGATTATTTTGAGCATTCCATTAGGACAACCACTAGAAATTACTTAAATAAAATTTAATTATTACTACAGTTTTATGTAAATTATTTTTAATAAAATTAGTGAAATGAAAACTACTATCACAGTTGATGATATTTCAGGTTCTCACGTCGGCGAGTATGAAGATGACAGACTGTCTTCTGGAATACGTCGTGTACAGTCCGCAGACCAGGAGAAAATCCCTGCTAGGAATTCGATACACGCGCATGCGCAAGATTTCGCGGTGAGTTACGACCCATCTTAAAAGCATTCGTTCCACAACCACTGAACGAACAACAGACGACAGGCTTTCATGTGTTCTAATGGGTACAGCTTTAAGATTACCTCACAGTGGCACAGCGATTTAATCTAGAATATTATCGCAACACCCGCAGAACACATTAGAGGTGCACTCACTACACGCTACTCTTAACTGCTTGATGTTTTCAGTCTGTGTAGTAGCGTAAAACTCTGACGTATCACACTTCCCACCAATAGCAGCCCTCTAGTCCACCAGGCAGTAAACATTCCCCCCGCACCGCACCAGCAGGGATTTTCTCGTCATCTGTGGACAGTAGTCTGGTAGAAGTTTACCGGCGTTTCGGAGGTGCTTACTGCCTTCATTAACAGAGCGACTGATAATAAGTACTATATCCAATTGCTCCAGTGATATCAACGTTAACAATTACTGCGCTCAAAATTACGTGCAAAGTGATTCATTCACACAAGCGCTGGGACTTCAGGTCATAGGTCGTGGTAGGCGTTGACTATTGGAGTACTGCCGACTATAAAACACAGGAGACTGCATATTTTAAACTCGAGAATCTTTTAGAACAGCGGAATGCATTCCAGCTACCAGTCCAGGCACAATAAAACGACTGGAAATATGCGAACATATTCACTCAATTCAGTTTTTAAGGTATCATGTGACCAACCTTGGGCATATAAACACTACAAATATCTTAATTTTGATTTTTTAGTCTGCTTCTCGTACTCTATACAGGAAGGCAGGCATAGAACATACTTTGCGTCCGTGCCCCGTAACAAGTTCAGAATCAGCTGAAGGATTCGTATGAAACTTGCTACAAAGACATCGGAGCACCTTTGTACTTTAAACTTTACTGTCATACATACCAACATGACGGCAGTGTGAACTTCTGAGATGGGATAGAAACTAACGCCACTTGATACAGGATCCTGAAATGTTATGCGGTAAACAGACGTACGCAGTTAAAACAGCACGAACCCGCCCCCACCCTGACAACATTTTTACACAAGATCCATATTAATGTTATCCACACAGCCTACATTCCAAATCTTCCAAGCATCCGCTTTACAACTAAATCACGTTCCTTTGCGGTGGAAACGCTTATTTACAGCGCCAATTTTCGTTATAAACGCACAACCCGTATGCAAAAGAAATAACAAACTAATACGCGTAAACCGTATCTTTACGAACCACTTTTGTTCAAAACATTCCTGAAAGCAGTGTGGCTTTTAAGCGCAGGACTGCCAAACGAAGTGACCAATACTGGACCGAGAGTGAATTCAGCGACGTTGCTCCGGACGGAACACACTAACGTTTCGGATGCCCTGAGAATGGAGACAATATGTTTCTCCGAAACGTTGTATCTATTTACGAGTCTTAAGAGAATATAGACACATTTATCGCCGTGAGAACATGAAATATCGCAAGAATAAACTCATTCGGAACTTTTTTCAAAACACAACAGAACGTTCTACAGAAATTGCCGTGACAATTTTAGTTCCATTTTTAATGGCAACTTTTAATTTGTATGTAATTCTACGACAAACTCACCCAAAAATAACTACGCTGTAACTGTTAGTAACACATAATGTTATCACAGATTACAAAGCGGATAAACAGCATAACAACCGATGCGCATCCTGGTGAGTGAATTATAAAACACGGCCCTAAGGCAACCGAAAATAGATCGAAACATGTCGCTGGTTGTTGCCAACAAATAATATGAAATGTGCATTCTTTGATTTGTTAGCCGGAAGCGTGTTTCGCTCCTCTAAAGACGCAACAAATTCTCTGGTTCAACACTGCTTCAATCAAGGCCGCGATCCTGAGCCAGTTCAATCCAATTTCATCCATCTTAATGTTACTGTCCATCTCCTCCTCGGTCTTCCAAGCGGCTACTTTCCAACTGGTTTCCTTACTCAAATGCTATACACACTCCCTCTCTTTCAAAATCCATCGCTTCCCCTTCGATAAAAACGACGCGACTTATATTAATCACCATCTCCTTTCTTCACCTCACATTAAAATCACGGCAAGGTGTGCCACTAGCAGCTGCTCTTTCTTACCTTCGACAGCAGAAGTTGATGCGGCTGTGTTCCACACACAACATATCCAAACATGTTCACAGCAGTCTCAACATCAGCAGTCAGTAACACTCAATAATTCCGAAGTTAAACCATCTTTGCCACTTAACATGAAAACTGCCACCGTAAAACATCAGACAATGAACCCTTTCCCACAATTTCTCTGTGTTAACAGCGCAATTCCGTCAACCTCGTGTTGGAAAACGGCTATGAACGTCATATCGCGAGCCCCAACTGCATTCAAGTGGCCTATTGAGGTAGCCACGCCCCTCTCACAGAGTGACAGCGCCCTTTGACACAGCTCGTTAGCTGCAACGAAGCGTGATGAGTGCCGAAGGACAGACGGGATGGCACAGAACGGAGCGAACTCGTCGGTGCAACTGGGCGAATCTGTTGCCTCCACGTGCACTGATTCCACAGCATTTTTAGGCACTGGAAAATATGGCGTCACGGGCTCGAACGCCGTAGAAAGTCTTCGGGCGTTTCACTGACCAAATCTAAGATTTCGCGAACGATAAACAAGTTTGGAAAAACACGTACGTCGTGACAATTCTGATCCGTTCGCCAGGATTTGACGTTTCTTTTTTATGAATGACTAGAAAATGAAGATACAGTAATATAACTCAATTAAGTGAAACATCTGCCTTCGTCAGGGTCGGATTTGAGGAGGGGGAGCGACCGGGGCCTCCAAAAAATCAACTTTTTACGGCGAAAAGCGTCCAGGTAATCATCGCGGGAAACCGATCACATGATACTTTTTCTTAATTACTTCTTGTTTATAAATAATTGCAACATAACCTAAATTTGTTGTTACTCACCGAGGCCTCCACACTTTGGCTGCCCCAGGGCCCTCACAAATGTATATCCGGCCCTGAGATATGTATAACTGTCCAGCAGCAAATGTGGAAATCCGCTTGGTCGTTCTAAAGTTGGTACATGCGTACAGACGAATTTATGATGTTCATAAATTAAGAATGGCGTAATAATTGCCCTTTCTAAATTCCCTGACCGTTAACCTTCGTCAATAACTGGGTCACGGTTCGCGTACTAGTGTAGTACTTAAAAGCTCCCGGGTTCGACCCTTTCCGTTAAAACTGGTCTGATCTTTGCAAATGGCACAAGCAACATCAGGGTTGCCAGATCAGTGACATTTGCGTCTGTGGCGGGATATTTGGTGGCTGTCAACGACGTCACCGTGAAAGACCAAGGGTAATGTGATCACGCGAAAGATGAGCATCGATCAAATTAGAATTACGGACAGCAGGAAATGTAAAGTACA
The DNA here is from genome assembly GCF_000696155.1 of Zootermopsis nevadensis. The sequence continues at coordinate 495,858 of NW_019059761.1, forward strand.
AATTTGGAGTCGTTCCCAAGGGCATAACATCCATACCAAATTTCATGAAAATCCGTTTCGCCGTTCTCGAGTTGTTATATGATTACAGGGACGCAAATTCGCATAAAAAGAAACAAGGCTTACGAAATTATTCACATGGTGATTAAAAATATCTGCAACAAAATTGTATCTGTGTCAATTGTGATACTTTATGTTCCTATAGCTGAGGTTCCCAAACTTTTATACCTTGCGAACCCCTTAAAACATTTCATAAATTTCACGCCCCCCCCCCCCCCCCCCAACCACAAGCAAACAGATCTGACATAAAATTTAGCTATGAGTATACATCACTGTAAGACAACTAAACTGCCTCAACCAAGCAAAGGATGTTAAATGTGTTTCTACATATTTCGTTAAAAAAAGTTGTTCATACAAACAACAACACCACCATCCCCCAGAGGGGGCGCCCCACACTTTGGGAACCTCTGTCCTATAGGGATGAACACAATGATATTTGGCACTGTGTTGTATTTCGGTAGATGCGAATGTTTCAAAGGAACATACTGTCTCCCAGTCTTGCAGATAGAGACAGCATGTTCCTCCAAATTGTTGGTATTTACCAGTCCACACAGTATTACAACTCAGAGGGCCAACACAGATACAAAGCTCCTCATATATATATAACGATATAAACCACCTCTTCCTTCATCCCTTTTTGGCCCACCATGCTCTAAAATGCCCTCCTCAATCTGTTTCACACCAATACAAAACAACAGGTAAAATTAGTTTTTTTTATATTTTAATATTTACACTTTCAGATACAAATTCTGAACTGCACTGTAGAAACAATTCCCTGAATCGAGTCTGCTTTTAACATCCTTCTGAACGCAATACTCTGCACTTTTCAAGGGATTTATTAGACTCCTTCATACAGTGATCTGTCCTGTACTCTGGTGATAAGACATGAAGACGTAGTTAGTTTCCTCTGTGTTTACTTCTGAACCAACTTCTTTATAGCATATGACAGACCTGTTTTCTTCTTTATGATACTTATGCTTTGCGTATTAAATTAACAGTCAGCGTAGACAAGAAGCAGGTTCAGTTCCCTCTTTTTCCTCATGGCATATTCTAAAGCAAAGCTGAAAGGCACTGGTGATACAGCATCTTCTAGTTTCAGATCAATCAGAATAGAAAACGCAGCAAATAAATGCTTACCTGTGCGGACCATACTACAGGTTCAATTTAAACACATTTTAAGTAGAATAACCAGTTTTAAATACAATGAGACAGTTAAATGATGCATACGCTGTCTCAAAGTATACAAATAGCTGATGTAAATGGCAATTCACTTGGAGATCCAATCAAAATTTTGAATAGGTGAAAAAATTTCTTTAATCAGTTCTTTAATATTCATGAGACTGATGATGTTAGATATTAAAATACACACAGCTGAACTGTTAGTGCCTGAACCTAGTTTAGACAAAGTTGAACTAGTCATTGGGAAGTTGAAAAGTTATAAATCTCCAGGTATTGATCAGATTCCAGCAGAATTAATTAAAGTTGCATACCGAGACACATAAGGTTATTCAGTTAATTTGGGATAAGGAAGAGATGCCACAAAAATGGAAGGATGAGGGTTTGCAATTGAATGGGACACATCAGCTATTGTCATATGCTGATGATGTTAAGTTATTTGGAGACGACATAAATACAATAATGAGGAATGCAAAAGTTTTACTAGAGGCTAGTAGACAGGTGGGGCTAGAAGTAAATTCAGAGAAAACTAAGTACATGTTGGTATCTCATGGTCAGAAGACAGGCGGGCAAAATTATCTTAGGGTAGCAAATAAGTCCTTTGAAAGGGTTACAAAGTTCAAATATCTGGGAACAACAATAACAAATCAAAATGACACTCATGAGGAAGTTAGGAGGAGATTAAATTCTGGAAATGCTTGCTACTTCTCAGTTCAAAATATTTTGTCTTCCCGTCTGATCTCTAAGAACCTGAAATTTAAAGTATACAAAACAATAATCTTGCCTGTTGTTTTGTATTGGTTGCGAAACATGGTCTCTCACTCAGAGGAGGAACACAGATTGCAGGTGTTTGAGAACAGGGTGTTGAGGAGGATATTTGGGCCTAAGAGGGAAGACGATGGGGCGTGGAGAAAACTGCACCGGTGGAGGGCTTTGGTTAATTCGGTGATGACCTTTCAGGTTCGATAACCATCTAGTTAGTTAGTAATGTCCCTATGTGAAAGTTTTCCAAGAATATCTGTACTTAAGTGGTACCCAATCCATGTGTATGCTCATGTGACATGTTGCATATTTATATAATTTCCTACATAATTTGTGAATATGAGGTATGAATCAAAGAGAAATATTTCATGTTCCAAGTTTGGGGAAAAGGCAATGCATGAGTAGAATGAAAATATTTGAGAAAAGGGTTTGATGGAAGGAAGGGGAGGGCAAGTTGGATAATGATTACAAACTTCCCAAAGAAAAATATATACTGAATACTTTAAATTCTTGTGGCACGTATCAACTCACCACAGTATACCGACTGAGAAACACGTAGGATAGGTAAAAGTAAAATTTTTGTCAGACTCACCATGTCTCCAGGACCTGGTGAAGTCTCAAAGCAGTTGGCTACAAAACTGCGTAGCTCCTGGAGGCTGCCCCAGTGCTGCCCTCTGCTGGATGAGAGGCTCAGACTGGTCGCAACCAGATCCCTTTCATCACTTGGAACTTCAGCCACCTTCAGGTCCTCCAAGCTGAGTGTCATGGGTCGCAATGGTGCGTCAAATACTTTAGGACTCAATTTGCAGGAAAGGAGCATATCATGGGACTGCCCACTGCCCACACTCATAGCATCTACTGACTTGACACTCTTAATAACGCCAGAAAAACTTGGAAACTTGAAATTTGCACCATTTGCAGATTTTTCTTGGAAGTTAGCAGAAAAAGATTGAGAAACTGTTTTGTTGGTCATAAAATCTTTGTACTTATTCTTATATGTTAAATTCAGTTGGTCTTGGCTCTTATTGGTTCCACTACTTATGCTCATGTCATCGTTAGATCTCGCAGTCATACTGTTACCCAGCACTGTCCCTCCATGATAATTGGAGAAGTCGTAAACTGGCACATCCACAGCTCGCTCCGAGTACATCTCAATATGAGGATTTGTTTTCTGTTCCTGACCATTATCTTCACTAGAGGCGCTACTGAGAGGAGATCTGCTACGATTGCTCACAGCTAGAGCACCAGAAAGATTCATCACTGGATCAGGCATCACACGCACAGTCAGTCTATCATCAGGATGTTTTGCTAACCTGCTGCTATTAGCTGAACCTGCAAGCTCATACACACATGATTTCGGTTGATGTACCCCACTTATATGACTTTGCTGTGTTTCATGATTGTCGTTAACCATCTGTTGAATATGGAGTCTCTGGTTCTGAACATCCACCACAAGAATGCGATCAGACTGGTTGCCACAGTCATCTCGAAAACCAATCCCCGAGTCACTATTACTAGACGCTGTTGTAGCTGTACTGCTGGCATTACTAGGCTGAGGAGAGTTGGCAACTAATGGCTCTTCCACATCACGATTTCCTGCTGGCCCAGTCTCCTGACTACTGTACAGAACCTTTATGGCAGACACAATTGGATCTGATGAGCTTGGGAACTCACTACAGAACCCAGTCGTGGCATCTACATTGCAATGGAGCTTGAACGCATCTGCTTTTGCTGCATGCTCACCGTGACTTCCATGCAAGCGCAATTCAATGGCAAACACATGACAAGAACTGGAATGGACTAACTCCCCACCATCATTGTCATCTTCCACTGGTCTAACTGCTGTGGTAATTATACCAAAAAACCGTCGTTCCTCATCTGAACTAGTTCCACAAAATGTCACTCGATCACTGGGATATTCTGCTAATGTCACTTTGTGACAATTTGTCAAAGTAAGACTGCGTGTATAGACACTCATTAGCACCAATGTATGCGCACGTTTCTCTGTGCGCAGACGTTTGATACAACTGCGAACTACTTGCAACCTAGAGCCTGGCAGTAATTCTTTCGGCATCTCTATTGTCCCAAGGTATCCAACTAGGGCTCTGTATTCCACTTTGTCCCTATCAGGTTCACATGGTTTCTCAGTCTGGGAAAGTGGGTAAAGACGTGGAGGTGGGAGTGGAGGTTCCCAATGCTGTGGCAAGGGAGGTTTGGATTTTCCAGGGCTCTGCAATATAGCAGATGATTCAACTGGCTGCTCTTCAAACATGGCTCCAGTTCGAAGAACCCTGACAATCTTTGTCCCTCTGCTCTGTTGTGCAATAGCTGTTGAGCGTTGGTTTTGTCCTCCATTTCGTGGCTTGTGCATATACTTTGGTTTAGGTCTGGCTGGGATGATGGCATCTTCATCTGAACTATCTGAATAGTAATTCTCTGCTATTTGCAACTTCAGCACTCCAGAGGAGCACCCAATTAGACGTACTACATCATCATGTGGAACTTTACTTACACTTTGCCCATTTACAGCCACCAAATAATCACCTGGTCGAAGGCCTGCCTTCTCGGCTGGACTTCCAGCAACAATGCAACTCAGAATACACGGGTGCTGCCCAGATATTGTGAAACCAAACCCATTCTTTCCTCGACTAACTTCAACTGTTCGAACTCCGTAATTCGGACGCTTTTTTCGACGCCGAATTGGATGCATTTTTGGAGTTCAAGAATCCAGGTCTTACTAAATTAGTCCAAGGTCACATCTTTTATATTCTTTGGTTAGATGGAAAGTAAGTATCATGACGTAAGTATCCTCATGTCTTAATAATGCACTGTACAAAGAACTCCAACATTACCTACATTACGTAATATCATTTTAAATTTAACTTCCAAGATGGTTAGGTTGACCAGCTGCAGGAATGATGACCCCATACTTAGATCACTTTCCGCTCTCATCCCTATATTTGTCACCTGTCTCACAAGACACATTTCAAGAGTTACAACAACCTGAACGTCGATGTTCTTTCATATATTTTACCTAAAAATGTCACAATACATTTCTGTCAAAAACATAATACCAAAACAAGCCATTTTGAACTTATCGTGCCTCAGGCGTTTGACAACAAAAGAGCACGAACGCCACCTACTATGAAATATGTTAAACTGCTATGTAGTTCAGTCGCACCTAACTTCATATACTGAAAATTACTCAATTATGCACGGGGTTTGGGGTTTACGCTGCAAGTTGTAGTATTTGGTGGCATTTCAGCTTCTTATGGCGACATGTATGAATATCGATGTCTTCTACGTGAGCACGATGCAGTATTTCAGAAAACAGACATCTTCAATGTAATAGGCCTATTTGTTCCGGTGCAACTCTTAATAAATACGTGAAACTATTCCTTGTCTCACATGTGGTACCTCTCTGATGAGTGGAATAATACACGGGACAGATCTTTTATAATTCACAGATCCAAGGCTAATTACGTCTAAAGAAGATGCGACGACGAAATTACACATGACAAAAAAGTCGCGTCCTGATTAGGATTTGAATGAGCAGCTGCATCAATGACGAAGATGGGGATAATGCTACAATTATGAAGGTATGTACCATATGAACAACATAAAAATGTATACTTTTAATTTATTATTGATATGTACTGACTTAAATGAAATGCATACATTGTACATTCTCCATTCGCGAAAAGCTGAGAATCCCAGAAGATAGTCATCTTTATATTCATCTCCACGTGGTTTCTTCCACGTTAATCCCATCCCCCGTCATATCATGAATATGCAGTGATACACAAAACATAAATGCTGGAAAATTTTAATTTTTAAAACTATTCTTGGACATCTATAGGCCATCTAATTTTAATCAATTGTTAGTTAACTGACGTGCATACCTGAAGATTAAGCTTTCCTTAAGTACTTTCTTTGTATTTTTTGCAAATTGTTTTGATAGTTATCTCTGACCATAACACTTATCGATAGCACAACTTTGTTTCCTGTGGTTGGTAACAACACAGGCTACGGTACGTTAAACCAAATTTCATGTGATAACAGCTGTTTGGTTGCATGATGTTTACACAATAATCTGGAAATAAATACTATTTATTAAAATAATTAGGAACGACAATAATGTTTTATAATGTGGAATATTTCCATGACATTATTCTGTTGGTGCTCGTAGACAGTATCACATTTACAATAGACTAGTGTCGAAGCTTGAAGTCCAAAACGTACGACGTGGACAACTATAACTCTTTTGAACTTTTTCAAGAAAGGGGTTGTTACTTCCTAAGGGAGGATTTCAGCCCCAACAAAATTGTAGTGTTTAAGCAATTAATTAGCAACGACTGAGTCTAATCTCAAGTATGTTGTAGTCTAGGATTACAGGGACCAGGTATGAAGCAATTACTATTCTATGCCTTCAGTGAGAAATATATGATAAGATGAAAGGAATTAAGTTATGATTTTCATACTTGGTTGTACAAGTCAAAGTGTAACGCCACATTACATTCATATTGTAATGACCCAATCACATAAATTATGCTGTTGATAAGTACATAATGTCATTCATTTATGGGCTAATGACACTATGAGTAATTCAGACTATGTTGCATCAAATGACTGGTGAATTTCAAAGGATATAGAAGTGATCATGACCTACCTTTTGCCTTCATGAACTGAGGAAAACAGCTGAAACTGAAAATCTTAGTCAGAATGGCCAGTCTCAAAACAGATTTGAAAGTGGAACCTTTTGAATACTAAGCAAAAGCTTAATCACTTGGTAATAATGTTCAGTGTACATAATATATACAGGCAGATCAAATTTGATCTGGAATCTTTATTTTCTCAATACATCCATTGGCAAATCTGGGTATATGGGGTATATCTGTAGGGGAAAGTACCTTCAGAAGAGTGCCTATTGTAAAAAGGGTGAGACAGTTTATTAATGTGCTATGATAAAAAAATAGCCAAAATTACACTATACTCTTATTACCAAATTCATATACTAATTAATAACTTTGCACTTAAAATTCCATACACTTAGTTCACTAATAGGTCAGACGTGATTATACTCTGTTACTTTAGTCATACCAATTAATCAACAGAGTGGAAGGTCAAAAGGAATTCATTTAATGTTACTTACTTAGGATACTTAGGTGATCCATTCTTCAGTGCCTTAAGTATCTGCGGGTCCCAACTTTCCGTTTGTTTTGATCTATTAGGGTGGCCGCATGCTCTGGCTTACTGGAAGGCTTACATCTCTGAAGGCAAACCAGAGCGTGTGTGGTGAATTTGGCCGGAAACCAAGCCTCCAATAAATCTGCAGTCGCTTGATTTCTTGCCTCGAGGTTTGCTGAATGTTTACAAGTTGTAACGTGCATGGGCAGAGACGAGGGTAAAGGCAAGGCTTGTAGCATTTAGTCATCTCAACCAACCACCAAGAACTTAACTAAGTTAAACTAAGTTTAACAGTTCCATATGTGTCCTCACCCATTCGCAGGTAGTTATGCCAATCTGTCGGCTCTAATTGAATTTCATTCAACAAATTTATATGAGAATGTTTTGATCCATCTAACCAACTTCTGACCCACTTAGAACGTTTCAACTTTCTTTTCTTTTTCAACATTAAAGTAACAGCAAAACCGATTAAAATTGCATTGTCTTCACTGAACATGTTGTAGCATCGACTGAAAAAAAAAAAGACTGAGCACAAACCTGCCAAAAAAGTCTTTACGTGTGTGGACTCTCAGAGGTTTGAGACTTACCTTCAGACTTTAACTTGGAAGGCAGGCCTTCCGGCAAGCCGGAGCGTGTGTGGCCACCCTTAGACAGTCGGTAGGACTCCTTGGATGAGTGATCAGCCTGTCGCAAGGACTCTACCTGTACACAGGAGAGCACAACACAGACATCAAACATCCGTGCCTTGAGTGGGATTTGGACCCACGGTCCCAGTGACCAAGCGGCACAAGGCCCACACATCAGACCACGCGGCTACTGTGACAGCTCATTTAATGTTATATATTTAAATTGTTAACTGTTAGTGAATAAACATTTAATTTTTAAGGGCAGATTTTAGCTCTAGTTTTGTTTCAGCATAGTAAACTTTATTCTGTAGATAGTAAGATCAGCAGCCCACCTTCTGTCACCAGTGATGTTAGCATACGTGCATCTCTTCAATGCAGTAGATGTGAAGTAACTCTGTGCTTGGGCTACATGACAGAAATAGGGGTAGAAGAGATGTAATTTTTCCTGCTTGATTATGTTTGTGTTCCATAATGACTGCATAAACTTGTGACGTTGCATGAAATATTTCTGTTATAAATTGTAAATGTTATTAGACCCCATGATAGTCCTCTGGGTTGTATTCTGTTCTCTTATATTCTAATGTTGTGTGTTCCTCCAGAATGTTGGTATCTACATAGAAATCCATATGACATTACAAACATGTACATTTTCACCACAGAGTGAACCCCCCATATCCCATTAATAGAGCAAATAAATATTAACTGGCTAGACAGAGTACATGGAACTCTACTACATGATATTCTTTTCTGAGCTCCTGCCATGATCTAATAATTGTCTTTTCTAGATGAAACATTTTATTACTGTCATACAAAGTGTGCCAAAGTGTTACACTGTGTCTCATGATTGAGTGGAAGTATGAAAAGCACAGTTTTTAACATTTCTTTACTATATAGAAATAAACATGACTTTATTGTGAAACATGCTACAATAATTTCAGCAGAATGGGTACCACATGCCTTCTAAAATGTAAGTGATTATTAATTTATAAACAAAGAAATTGTGTTGCTTTTGCTTCTTGCAAGGGATGTATCACTTAAAATGCTACCCAACAATTATGTAGTAGGGAGCAACATAAAATCAGAACAGGTCCATCCTATATAACAGAATCTCCCAGCCTTCACTGACACATTTGAGTCCAGGTCACATTTGTTACTAGGCCACTGCTCATGCCACTTTTACAAAAGCTGTGCAAGTGTGAACATGAGCATGATGTGTGTTCATTCTTGAACATAAATTTCCATCAGAATTGTTTGCTGCTGTTTATGAAACATTTAGAAATGTGTCTCCTGAGAATTATGTACCAAATAAGAGAATACACCAACTAACTAACTAGATGGCTTACCGAACCCGAAGGTTCATCACCGAACTCACCAAAGCCCTCCACCGGACCCTGTCCTGGGCCAACAAAATCCAGTCTCTTTCAACTCCTATCTCCAATAGAGCCCGACTGACATTATCATCCCATCTATGTCTAGGTCTCCCCAGCAGTCTCTTCCCCTCCGGCTTCCCAACCAATACCTGGTGTACACCTCTTGTCCCATCCATGCATGCTACATACCCCGCCCATCTCATTCTTCTCGACTTAATCAACCTGACAATATTGGGGGAGGAGTACAGATTTCTAAGCTCATCATTATGCAGTTTTCTCCATGTCCCATCGTCTTCTCTCCTAGGCCCAAATATCCTCCTCAACACCCTATTCTCAAACACCTCCAATCTATGTTCCTCCCTCTGAGTGAGAGACCATGTTTCACACCCATACAAAACAACCGGCAAGATTATTGTTTTGTATACTTTAATTTTCAGGTTCTTAGAAATCGGACGGGAAGCCAAAATATTTTGAACTGATAAGTAGCAAGCATTTCCAGAAAATTAATCTCCTCCTAACTTTCTCATGAGTGTCATTTTGATTTGTTATTGTTGTTCCC
>NW_019059761.1:505895-518799 GCF_000696155.1 Zootermopsis nevadensis
TCTTTGGTATACCAAATTCAATAAGAATATTATATAGCACTTCTCTCTTCACAGAGTCATAGACTTTTTTGAAATCAATAAATAATTGATGTACGGTCCCACCGAACTCCCATTTTTTCTCTAGTATCTGACGAATGCAAAAGATCTGATCAATCGTTGATCTGTTTCTTCTGAACCCACACTGATGATCCCTAATAATTTCATTTGCATATGGGGTTAATCTTGCAAAAAGAATGTTTGATAGTATTTTGTATGAGATTGATAGCACCGAAATTCCTCGGTCTTGTCCCCCTTCTTATGAATAGGAATAATTATGGATTCCTTCCATTGTTGTGGCATCTCTTCCTTATCCCAAATTAACTGAATAAGCTTATGGATCTCCATATGCAACTTTTTATTATCTGCTTTAATTAATTCTGCTGGAATCTGATCAATACCTAGAGATTTGTAACTTAATGTTTCATATACTGTGGGAAATAAAAACCAGTAACACTGGTAATTACTCCCTTTCTAGAGAAATCTAAAAGAGCAAGATTTGTCTGTGTCCTCTTACGTTTACAACTTTTGACTAGTTCGTTGTGCTTCACCTCTGACCTGGGAGAGCTAGCATTAAAATGTTGTTTACAGAATTTATTCTCTAAATATATTTATTGTATATTTAATTCTGCATATGAAGTTATTTTTTCCCAAATAACTACACAATAAATATTTACTTAAGTTAATATTTTAGTATGTTACATAGATTAATAGATCTTTACTGTTCAGTAAGCTGATTACTGCGCATGCTACGAGGCGCTGTTTCGGCTACAACTTGGACAGCATCAGCGGCATATATCGATAGATCGATAGGATTGCCGTATGTTTATGCAGATGATCTGAGGCCACGGAGCGTAAATACATAGAAATGTGAAGCCCATGTGTTGTATTTTCTTTATGGTTATGTAACGATGCTGGCTATATGGAAGGAAGCAGTGCTGTGGAAAACTACAAAACACTTGTCCAGGCCGATAACTTAATATGGGATCTCCCAAATACGAATCGTGAATGATAGAACAGGATAGAATTTATTAACAATCTCTAGATCCTTCACAGGCCGAAGCATAGGATGCCGAATGTATCATAATAACTCGGCACGTCGTGGTCGAATTATAGAACCGCCCCGGGTTCAAATCTCGGCCCGGACACCGGCTATCCTGACTGGGTTTTTCTTGTGGTTTTCCGTGGTTAAATGAGGCCACGACCTCTTCCTTCCACAGCCTTTACATTTCACAGTCTGAGCTACTGAAAACGCATAATTTAATCAACTATATGAAAGAAATACCTTGGGGGTAAGCCATGTCTATGGTCGATAGGGAAGTTACGAATGTCATCTTTGGAGGGTGTAGACAGGTGCAAACGATAAGAAATATGTGGTTGGAAGAGTGATGCCACTTAATTCTTAGCAATGCACTGATCTGAACATCTGTAGTTACTATTCCGAGGTACAGACCAAAGTTCACGAAAGCTAGTCCCGGTTTACACGTTCATTGCGAATATTTTTTAGGCGCCTGGTTTCCCAATTTTGATGTTTACGAATGAAGCAGGATTCTCATGGGATGGAATTATCAATTTCTAAAATTAACATGTATGATCCAATGAAAATCCTCATGCCCCTTTCCAATCAAGACACCAGCATTGACTCTTGATAGCTTTGTGGCAGGCGTACTTTGAGACAGACTGATGGACCCTTAACGTTTTGCCACAAAGGTCCCTGACAGGGCATTCTTATCTCAACTTCATAATCATTACTATGACATGCCCAATACTCTGTGGAAGTGTATGGTGAATATTTTCTTTAAAAACATGACTGGTGTCACCTTTCATGCAGAATGTGTACATAGAAAATTAATACATAGCACATCTGCAGTTATCTTAATCAACCTTCTGGCCTTGGTGTGTATGTGGCATTAAATTTACACATACAACCTTTTTTGTTCCAAGATCCCACACATTGTTAAGAGTCTGAAGATGGCCCAACCAGGCGAAAACATGTAGCTCATAAAAGCCTGTTGTAAATAATCTGGGAATGTATTCAAAGGTGAAAGATGAATGCTGTGCAAATATGAAAGCTAGTTGAAACAGTGAAGATTATCATAATCAAACTCAACAAATTATTAAAAATGGCTGGATGAAAAGTTATCCCAAATCTTCAATGAAACATGGTAATTATATTCTGATGACATGTTGAAACCACAGTCATATGAATTAATTTTGGCTCATAAACCATCTTACAAGAAATTTTCGACAGACCAGGTATGCCCAAGTAACGGAAACACCATTCTTCAATTATCCCCTTTCCTGAATCCAAAAGAATCAATTTGAACACAGTTAAAATAATATGTTATATTCAAAACATGATGTGAAAAGTTGTGTGAAGACAAGTAGGATTTGAGGTTCTCATCATGGTGAGACTTCTGGGTTGTGCATTTGCTGTATTTGAATTCAAGCCACAGATTACAGGGATAAATAGATCACTTTCTTTAAATATTAGTTTGTGTTGCTTTGCTCAGTTCTTGGATTAATTAATAAGGTTGTATACATGGCATCTTAGATAGGGCACTTGAATTTTTTGTGGTTTTGACTCTAACTATGAATTTTCAGTAAGAAATTCTACTCATCATGAATGACAGAGATCAGTATATTACCGAGATATGAATCTTGATCAGTTGATGACATGGAAATTCATTTGGACTAAGAAACTTTTAATAAGGTGAATACACTTTGTAACACTGCAAAACTTTTCTAATTTCTGAAAATAATTTTAGAATGCTCTAGGAGCTTTCACCAATGTTAAAATATAAAAGGGGAGATAAAATGAGCTACCTTCTTCATGTACTTCAACCATGTTTTACTGGAATTATCAAAAATATTTTATCTTGTGTGTCAAGTAACCTCTAAATGTGTACTGTCCTCATGATGTGGTTTGTAAGTATTATTTTAAAATATAAAATAAATTCATTACATTTAGTGATCACATCAAAAGGCATGTTGCTACCGTGTTCATTCATGTTGGTAGTTCTGCTCTGCTCTATGAATGTAGTTAACAGTGTATGAATAAATTTTTATACATTTGAAGATAAAGATAAAAGAAAGGTACTGTATTAAAAGTTGATGGGTAACATGAGTTGTATTAATTTAGGCTTTATTATCTCCAAGTCCAATCAAAAGTTATCTTAAATTCTTTAACATAAAACAAAGAACTCACCCTCCCCCTGCCTGCAAGTGGAATTATAAATGTCATTGTTATGAACTGGATAGTTAAATTTAGTTCCAGATGTTGGCAATTTTTCTCTTCACCACAATGTCTGCAGCCTCTTTGAGCTGACCTAACCTCATGTTCAAAATGCACCTGGAGCAGTTTTCTTGAATTATGTTGGTCAGAGTGTGAAATTACAATCCACTTCCATTTGGCAGTGTCTGAGAATACATGGAGTCTTGGCTGCAAGTTTTTTTATATGCCTTTAAGCATGGAATCAGCATTTTATTTCACAGCTTATTCATGACATTGCCCACAGATGTTCTGTGTAATTTGCATGAGATCAGGTGTCAGGAAAGTCTGCAGCACAAAAATAGGTGTATGAAATTAATAATTTTTAAACGGTATGATATCTGTAGATTTATGGCATGTAAAAGAACCATACGAGCAAAATTCAGTGGCCATTTCTCTCCTGATTCAAGGCTAGATGGCTCTGGCAGTCAAAATCAGGATTGAGTAGAAACTGTGCAAAGGCAGTAGGCTTGTCACTTACTACTCAAATGCACCTTACAAGACTAATAAGGACAAGTTGCCTTGATCAACTGTCCCGGAGTGGGCCAATAGGCCCAATCCCTGTAGCAGATGAAGATATCCATATTCTGACATTCATATGACTTAGTATTAATTGGCATGCTGACATATTGTTCTTCATTAACAGTGAAAGGTTTCAAAACAAAAAGTTGGTATGATTCATATATATATTTTTTTAAGCTGAAGTTGTGTTAATGCCTTGCAAGTTGGTGGAACTGTTGGGTAAGAAATATAATGTGTTGGTTGGGATCCTTGAAGGAAGGAGACCCTAGGTAGATGGGAATCAGTGGAGCAAACTGAATGTAGCTGGCTCAGGATGGAGTTTGGCAGGCTTTTGTGAACATGAATCTTTTTGTCGCATAAGTGCCATTTGACTAGCTGCGTTTTCTTCATTTCCCCTGTTCAATTTCTATTGGTCATACTTGTGAAAAGAACTTGGTAGGTGGAAAACCAAGGGTATGGCTCAAAGCATGGTTATAACTTCATAATGGTACTTTACAGTTTTAAATAATTTATTTCAATTGCACACTCATAACTGCCTATCTACAAACTTGTGTTACATAATATGTTTCCCACATACTATTAACTTAATAGTGAAAGGAATGCAAATTCCTAATGTGCTAAGAATCATTGAAAACATAAGAACAATAGTTTCTCATTTCAAGAGCAACAATGCTAATGAGAAACTCATAACTTACCAACAAAATAACACTGGCAGACAAGCACTTAAGTTGATTCACGATATACCAACTCGGAACTCGACTTATGCCATGTTAGAACTATTCGCACTACTAGAGGAATCACTTAAAGCTACAATAGCATTAATTGATAAACATCTTCCCGTTTTGTCTTCTGAAGACTGGAAGATAATCCGGGAATTGATACAAGTCCTCAAACCATTCCAGTCACTTACAAAAACAATGAGTGGAGAAAAGTATGCCACAGCATCCCTAATCAATCTACTTGAAATTGACCTGAAAAATGTTTGCAACATTCTGCTGAAAAAATCATTTTGCAAGGAAGTGCAGCAAGTGATACAGTGCTACCTTACATCAATACAAGAACGCTTTCGAAGCCTGGAACAAAGCACAACATTGATGGTCTGCACAATTATTGATCCTCGCTTTAAGATGTTGGCGTTCTCTGATAAACAAATTTCAGAAAATGCCAAGGAGAAAGTGATTACACTGGTTGCATCAAGTCAACCATAATGTTAATACCACACCACATTCAGCAATGGTCACTACAGATGCAGATGAATTGTGCGTGTGGAATTATATTGACATATCAGTTGCAAGAAATACACCAAGAATAGGTAGAGCAACATCAAGAGCCATTATAGAGGTAAATCGTTACCTTGAAGAAGCATTTCTTCCAAGGAACAAAGATCCTTTGCAATGGTGGAAAGCGCATCAGTTCAATTATCCACACCTCAGCATGGTTGTATATATATATATATATATATATATATATATATATATATATATATATATATACGGGGGGTAATTAAAATATTGGTTTCTGGTCCCTTAAAATTTATTTATGCTAATGTATTTACCTTGTGTTCAGTTTCCAAAATAGCTAATTGCTTGCAACATACAATATTGTATAGGAAATGTTATATTTTGAAAAGAACAGTAGTTTAAATAAAGTTAGGCGTACACCTAACCTAACTGTAAACTTTCATTTTACATACAAAGTATTAAATACAATATTCTTGTAATAAAGTAATTTTATTTCAATTTTTATTTCAAATACAACTTACACATTCTGAATTTTCGACATGTTAATTTCTGTAATTTTATTATTCATGACATCAGCTGTACTATAATCACACGTAAACAGAGCAGCAACAGACAGCCAATCATATTCCGAGTTGCATCACTGTGTACCACCATAATCAATCTTACCATAGCCGTCACAGTATGATAAATGCATGTCGCATCTCGATCACTGTTTCACTGCGTAAGATCACCGTGATTGAGAGAGAGCAATCACAGTCACACCTGTGATCACAAAAGAGCAGTTTAACTCCACTAATCTGAACCACATGACAACTTTATTATTATTGTACTGCAAATGTTTTATTTGTGTTTGTGAGTCTTTTATTCAATAATTTACTACACAGTAAAAACTGCAAATCCTCCTAAATGTATTTTCCTGAGTCACGCCTTCCGTCATCAATTTTCATCTCTAAATATTTATAATTGGCATGATGTTTTAAAGAGTCGTTTCCTTTGAAAGATGAATTGTGTCCAGTTTCTTCTGACTGAGACATATTTTGGTTTTGTTAAACTTTGTCACGTCCCATGCTTTAATATTATCCATCTTGTTGCAGTACTAATTTGTCGTCTGCATAATGAAGGAATATTATAGTGTGTTCCGGTTGGGCATGCCCATACCACTACAGACACTTTCTTTTCTATTTCTGAAGTGTAATTTCTAGACATATTAACTTTAATTTAGGTGATATATAACATCCTTGGCGTCAGCCTTCTAAAACCAAAATCCTATAGAACTTATTCCTTATTATATTTTGTAAGTGGAATTTTTATTTAAGATCTGTTTTTGCTGTAACAATGTTTGACTTTGCAATTGTACACTTTAAGAAAACCGTTACAACTCGAAACTCTGTGATCACTTTTCGGCCCTAAGAGGACTACAGAAGTGAATGCTGGCTACTTTGTGATCTGTGACGTAAACGACTTCTGAAGCCAGTACTAGTAGTACATTTTTGCTTGATGTAATTTGTGGAAATTCAAATGTCTTTATTTTGTAGGGTGTATCCGGAAGTCTAAAATTGTAGGTATTACTTTTAATAATAGTTTTTGTGTTAAAATGTTTTACTCAAATATTCTATAGAGTTGCGTACACTCTTAAGTAACTTTATGGCGGTATTTTTAATAATCCACATCAATCATACGTTTATACATATGCAAGGGGCCTTAGAAAGTAACACTTCTGTCGATATTTAATGGAACTATACTGCGACATCAACTATGAGCAAAAGCATTTATAAGTATATGCCAGCAGGTAAAATTTCAAACTACAAGTGCATATTTGTGTTTGGAAAATATTCTCACCTCAGACCTGTCTCACACTGGTGAGCCATATTTTACACGCAGTAAGACACTATTATGGATGCCTTTATCTCTCTTTATTTGGTAGCGTCTTGCACATTAATGATAACCTGTAAAAAGGTGCACTTGGATAGTTAACTTCAAGTTGATGTATTATTAAATCTTACTTTGGTTGTAATAAATACCAAATAAGCAGCACCTACTGCCCGTTTTGTGCCTTGAATATCCTATTTTTTGTTCTTATTTAATGCATATTTTGCTCTTCATTTAGTAAAACTATAGAATATGGTTTGGACATCCTATGCTAAGCTAAGATAAAACCAACCAGTATTGAAATGGCAATGATCACTGTAGTGATGAGGGGTATGAGGGAGCTGGAATGCAGTGTGAAGCAAGATTAAATCCATATTCTGGACTTTAATGTATTTGTATCTATGATATGCTTATCTATGTCCACATACCCCCAGATGTAATAAGGCCCTGCCACTAACATGGTCTGACCCACTTAATCTTTCTTAGCTACAGCACACTTCTCATATTTAAGACTGTCATCTTCTTTAGATCATAAAGTTCCATTAATAATAACGACTTACTACTTCACAAAACCGATATTCTAAACATCACACATCATTCAAAAGATGCTCATGTAAAACATATAATAATACCTCACGCAAAATCTGTTTAATGCTTGTAACACGTATTAAAAAACAAAATGTATTTCAGAAATAGCTGCTGCACTATGTACCTCAGGGGCAAGGTTTGTCTCTGGTACATAGAAGTAAATACCCTGTAAAATGGTGAATAAATGGAATAATAATAATAATACATTCCCTGCTTTAGCCTCAAGATTTTAACTACCTATGAGTCTCCTTAATGGATATCCAGATGGAAGATCATCTTCTACCAATTTCCAAGTGAGTTCTGGACATGCTTTCCACTATAATAAAGGGAGTTGGAGAGTCAAACTCAGTTCAACAGCTGAGCAAAGTTGCAGTCTGGGCAAGGAAAATCAATTTACATCTGAAGCAACAGATTTATGTCACAATAAATGGACATCTTGGGCTAATTAGGTGTACAGAATAACAAAAAAGTAAAGTAAAGCTGTCTTACTATATACAATGTAGGAGCTTGGAGGGAGGGGAGGAGATAGCGCCTACTCATTCTTGACCTCGGCACTAGACTGGGGTGAGTGGTCAGCAAAAAGGAAAGTAATTTATGGCAGCTTTGTATCATTAAACACATGTTGATCACTTGCAATACCTGGATCGAGTTTCATCACCAGTATCAATAACAGTTTTCCAGATTTTCTAACTAGTTCAGGTTACTTCTCATGGTTACCTTGTATTAAGAATAAGGGAACTTCAAGGTGAATGGGGTGTGCAAAACATTTGGAAAACTCCAATATGGAGTACACACACTATTGTTTCATAGGAATGCAGTTATCATGAAAAACTACACTATAAAAAGAGACGGATTTACGTGTCGAAGTTCTTTCACGTTGGTGTTTAGCTCACCTAAGAGGCAACTGGTATGCCCGAATTTTAAGTATAATGTAGCGACTTTAAGCATAACAGAGTGGCTTAATATAAGATTCTACATGTATGACCAAGATTAGGAGCCTCAAATTAATTTGTATGCAAGTATTATAAAGAAGTATGTAAATTGTGATTGTGATGACTATTTTGTCTTAAACCACACAGATCTCGGTACTCTACTGAGGATGGTTAATGCAAACACTACTTTCAGACTCTATATGTAACTGCCCTATTTAGACATGATTCATTTACAATACCTCTCACCATAACAGGACATTTAAATGGTATTCAGCAGGGGATGAAGAACATTTAAATTCAAAATCAGAACACAGCAGCATTACATTTCAAGATTTGTGTGATACTCTGTATAACATTCAATGCAGGAGCCATATTTCCTACCCATGATTAGTGTCCTTACCTTTGATTCTTGTTTTATCTGATGGATTCTGCTGAAACTGCTTAGTGTGTCTTCATGCTAATTTGCATTTGTTTAATTAGCAAATTTTACACAGAATTAAGAACAAAGCATGTAAGGTAACACAAGAAATAGTTCTATATGTCTTATAGTGACATGTTCAATCAGCAAATAGCATGCCACAATTGTTAGATGGCATTTTAGGATTAAAAATTCAAGTGACAGTTCCTTTTAATATACATACAGTGTGAAACCTTTAATAACATTTTTCATATTGCTCTATTAGTGACTTGAACCAGAAAGAAGCCACAAAAGGAACGTATCAATTTTCTTCTGTTGGCAATGTTCAGATTGAGGATTATTCAAAGAAGGTATGTCACATGTTGTACTTAGAGAGTTATAATGTACACTTCCTCAAATTATATTATTTATAGGTTTAAAGTCACAAAACTCATAAGGGGGTTCTAGGCTTCCTAAGAGCTGCTGCCTTAACCATGATACTATTGCTCACAATTTTAAAATCCAGTGGAAGCTTTGAAATTGTTCATAAATGTGCTAAGGGAATCTGGTTTGAATGTACTGAAATTTTGAAAAAGCTGAATTTTATAAAGGAAATTGTCATATCATAGTCAGGAATGATAAATACTTTCCATATCTGAAAATGTCCATGTTCATCATGACAGCCTCTACGAAGTCTGGTATTTGTTCAGTAAGTTGTTAGCTAATACTATATTTACTTCTTTTTCTTCTCTTTTTTCTTCTTCCTATGAGGGCTTATTAGCTTTGCCATACTTATTTGTTAGTACATACGATAATGCCACTCTGACTTTAAAAGAGTCTACACTAGAATTTATCGAATACATATTAGTTAAAACTTTAAACAGAGTTCTAGATATTTTTATACATTATTTGGATTCAGTATATAAAGATAATATGTAAATGGGAAGGTTAGGTCTGTCTATTAGCATGTTTTGTCTACTAAATCACCTTAAAGATTTTGATTAAATTTGGCTTTGGAAGCCTGTAAAAAAGTTATGCAATTTCATTTTTCTTTTTGATCCATTATAACCTATATGTTCCTGGAAACAGATCACTGTACGAAATGTAGTTATATGACAAAAGCATATATAGCTCAATGAGTTAGTGATATCTTTTCTTTATAGACCATTGAAGTTCTTTAATTGTCAGACCTCATACTCAAGATTCAACACACGTTTACAGGCCCTCGCTTTGACATATTCCGTCCACTTTTTGAAGCTTGTTGTTCCATATATGAATTCTACATAATTTATGAAGTAGTCTTAAAAAACTATTAATATTTTACATTTAGAGGCAAGGAAAACAAAAAGCAAAGGATGTTGAAACTGATGCAGTGAAAAAGAGAAAGAGAACTGAAAGAATGCAGAATAGAGCAATGATAAAGACTGAGCAAGCTGAAAAGAAAGCTGTGGAGATGGCACACCATTCCAAAAAGCCTGGGGAGTGTTTGAAGGCAAGTGGTTACTACCATTTACACTTATATCCACACTAAATTTAACAAATATAAGAAGAGTTTTTATTGCTTTAGTTTTTTTTAAATAGAGGGTTGGCTTGTATTTGCAAGAGAAAAATGCATGAGAAAACAAAGGTGTGAGTGGAGCAGTGTGGTATGTAATATGTTTAAAAGGAAATTCAGACGTGGTAAGTTACTGTAGATATATTTCCCTATTATCCACTGTGATGAGGTTACATGCAAATGTATTAAAGAATGACCTTATTGCATTACTGAAGCCTTCTTAAATGAAAATCTGTGTGGATATAAGAGGAAGGACACAATTTTCCTGTTGTAGAAGTAATTGAAATTAAACTAATAAACTGATAAAACAAAATCTGACATACTGTAACAAACACAAGTAACTTTTTGGGATTGACTATAGCTACAGACTTCTGATATTTTCCTTGCAGTATATACAAGTGTGTCTAGATAAACAGTTGCTGACCACAGAACATGGAGGAGAGATATTAACATCATTACAGTCAGCACATATGCAGTACAACATACAATCTAACCTGGTGCCATTCTCTGTCTTCTGGACCAGAGAGGTTCAAGAATATTGTGTAGGAGATGACATGAAGGTGAACATAAGAGATTGAATAATGTATTTACCTGAATACAACCCTTTCCCTTTAGTGACATTAAAAATTGGGGACTCATCTTATACTTAAGGAATACATGTAACAACTCGAATGTCATTCAACATAATCTGAGAAATACACATCTGCCAATTGTGGCATATCTTAAAACTCACCTACTTCGAGATTATTTTTAATTAATGTGCAGCTTTGGCATTCAGGGATGAGCTGTGTTAAATGTGAAAATGGCAACTGCAATGTTTGCCAAATTGTTGGATAATTTTTTACATTTGATGTGGCTCATCCCCAAAAGATGAAGTTGTATACTCAACTCCAACTACAGAAACCAAGGACAAGTATTATATAACTTATGACATTAAGTGTACAAGCATTTTTCTCAGTCGTATGAATTCATACTATATTGAGTTTGTACTGTATATGTTACATTTGGGTAGTTTTGGCTTTTTGAAGACAGAATAACGTGGAAGATGTGTTTTGTGTTCTTCTGAAACAGAATTTTATTTCAACCATTCTACTGCTGCATAATTATTTCCTATACAATGGATTCTTTCAGAGAAAAAGATATTAAGTGATTGTAAGTATTCTTGTTGCCTTAGAATGGGTTGCCTAGTGGTTAACAATAAATGAATACATTTTTGAGATTCATGAACATTTTTTGTAATGACATGACAGTGAGTGGCCTGTGTAAGGATGACTGAAATTATCAAGGTGTATATGGTAGTATGAAGATGCCAGCCTTCTGGGATATTGTGTCATGTAGTCTCATAGAAGTTGACTGATGTTTCAGAGGTGCTTACTGCCACCATCATTAGGGCAATCATCTCCCTGATGATGGTGATAGTAAGCACCTCTGAAACGCCAGTCAACTTCAATGGGACTACATGACACAATATCCCAGAAGGCTGGCATCTTCATTCTTCATACTCACTGCCATGAGAACCTGAAATATCATCTAGATTGTCACATGTCTGTAGGTGCAAGTACAGAGGAGAAAGGAGAAGGAGGAGAACGAAATGTTGATAATTTGGCACTGGGGCGAAGTGATAAGGCTGATTCATGCTGAAGATCTTACAAACCACATACAATCCTTGCAACTTACTCAGCCTGGCAAAAGGGTCACACTAGTGATATATGGTGCAGAGGAATATTTCAGGTCAGAGTAAACCCACATAGTCACACTGGCATGCAGTTAACACAGTACATATATTTTTCATTATACTACACATTACACAACCATTCTGATATGTTAGATAAGTTGTGCTGGAAAAGTTTATACTGGTGCACTGGGTTTTTTTACACAGATTTGTTGTTTAGTATAACTCTGTTAGGAAGAGTCATATGAAAATGAAAATAAAGTTTCCTGTAGTTTGAGTTTCTCACAGAAATACTATTTGGAATTCTGTCAATGAAGGGAGAACAACTGGCATGTTAATAGACAGGAAACAAAGCATAAGCCATAATGCTGGATTCTGTAGGGTTCTGATGATGGTATGATGTAGTCGGAGATATTGGGTTTTTGGACTTTGTCCACTGTTAAAATGCACATAACATTTTGAAAACAGGATCTGTTTTTGCCTTCATACATCCGAAGACAAAAATGGATCGTTTTTGAAATGTCATGTGCATTTTAACAGTGGACAAAATCCAAAAACCTAATAACTCCGAATATAAGCCATAATGTGTTTAGGTATCGGGAATGTATCCAAGCCAGTAGGGAAATTCTTCCCATCAAAAATGTCCCTGTAAATGTACCATTCTGTATATGGCAAGGTATGCAAGAAATTAAATTCAGTAAAAATTAAGTGTTATGTGCAAGTACAATTACTTGAAAGTTTGAAATGTTGCAAAAATACTATTTTACAAATTCACGATCTTCTTTGAAAAGCTTATAAGTCTCTCAGGTGTTCAGAAATTT
>NW_019059761.1:527848-557488 GCF_000696155.1 Zootermopsis nevadensis
ATGGTGTAGTGACCTCGGGCATAGTTGTTGGCAGCATCTTCCTTTCCGGTAATCAGCTGCTCAGGGTGGAATAGCTGCCTGTAGGTGCCAGTGCGAACTTCATCTGTGGGCACACCAGTCAACATCCAATTTTAACATATCAACATTACACTTTGTTACATTTCCCAATACAATTAAACAGGATGCTCTTTGCTTCACTTATATGATTTCAAATGTACATACCTACTACTGTGGGCTCCAGGTCCACAAAAACTGCCCTTGGTACATGCTTTCCTGCACCAGTTTCACTGAAGAATGTATTGAAGCTGTCATCACCACCTCCTAGAGTCTTGTCAGATGGCATTTGACCATCAGGCTGAATACCATGTTCCAGGCAGTACAATTCCCAGCATGCATTTCCCATCTGCACGCCAGCTTGCCCAACATGAATTGAAATACACTCACGCTGAAACACAACACTAATTCAGACTACCCTGTCACATGACAAGATATTGAAAAATCCTGACATATGGAAGCAGTGATTCTTCAGACAATGCAACATCAATGCATGTAAAAATATATACAACCGATGCATCACTGGTCACACAAATCCCTTCTTAGCAACATTGGAAACTCATTTCATACAGAACCTCACTGATCGTTCTAAGGTTATAACAAATTAATTCCAGACTCAACTTTCCCTTACAAGGAAAGTCCATCATTTATTCAAGCCTTAACAAACAATTTTGAATACTCGGTGGCAATAGATCCTGCATTGCCGACATGCAGCAACTGCCAAGTGGAAGCAAAATTAATTAAATTTAGGTTATATGATAGACGTAACACACAAAATTAAAAATTCATATTACTTTCGCATTAATTCGATGCCAGAACTTACATTTTATTAATCACAGGTAATAATGTATTTTGCAGAGGTAGCACATTCCATTCGTGAAAAACATTGTAATCAAAAAACACAACGAAAATTACTTCCTTAAAATATCTGAAATGAGCGAACTATAGTACTTACCATTGTAGTAGATAATTTCGTAACAAAAAAGCAGTGTTAATTATTCTATGTTGTTTGCGATAATCTAGTTACGACGATTCTGCAAACGCACAATGGGACCAACTGACGCTACCCTTTCATATATATATATAAAACTGACATCATAGAATGTAGACATCTCATTGGTTCTCCGATGGGTGTGTGATGTCATACGGGCGCGGTTCTCCACGACACGCCACCTTATTGGCGAATTTAAACAGGAATAATTTGTACAGCAATTTAATCTATAAACGATTAAAGTATAGTATTAATAAAGCCATAATCTATTATGAAACAATTCATTTTAAAAAGAAATATTAAGCAAAATATTTGTTTATTTTAAATGGCTTTACAGTGTTGCCTACATAAAATATGGTATTTGGGGTGGGGTAAGATGACGGAATGGCTTGGCGCCGTTTAAGGAACGGAGCGGGAAATGAAACGCGTTATCATATTGTGGAGTTCATGCCGTAACCTCTACATGCCACAGTAGAAATGTAAATGTGCACTTCATTATAACGCAGATTAAATAGGAGTAACATGCATTTCCACTATACATATTACTTTTCATACTCTGTATGTTAAACAATAAACCATTTTTTGATTGTGCCTTTCAAAGTTGTGACCATGGTACGCCATTAGTCACAAATGACAAATTTTGTTGTTTGAACCAATGATACAATATCCGCCCACACATCAGTAATCTTTGTTTCCAAATGCATGCTTTCATTTTATCAACTGCATGTTTCGGTCTAGTGAGTGCCATCTTCAGGTGTGTGGGCAAATTTTTGTGTTGTTTGGTTAGTCAGTGGCATACATTATTGAACTGAAAGACACAGCAGTGAATAACATGAACAAACTTTTACAGATGTGTGAAAGATTCAGAATTCTATGGCTATCGCAATAAAGCCCAGAGAAATTTTATAAGTGATCTCAAATGTATATGTGTATTTGTCTTAATTCTCTAATTTTATTAACAGCAAGTGAAAATTCCCACAACTTGAATTCTCCATACCTTTTGAGTTACATAAGCACATCATTCTCATATTAATTAAAACCAATAAACTCACATTTACTGTTTTAGGTTTGATTTTGGCAAAGGTTGTATAAATAGCTTGCAACAGTTCCGGTATAAACGAGGCCAGTTTTGCACATTAGATGCAGTTCTTGAAGTGGATGGTTTGGGGGTGAAGGTCCTGGAAAAACTTTGTGACAGTATATTGAACCACATTTATGGTTCTATAGATAAATCTAAAGTACAGAAACAGTTGAAATCATCCGAGAATCAGAGAAGCCAGATGCTGACCCCAACACTTCAATTAAACCAGAAAATAGTAAGTTTGACACTGTTTACAACACAAAACGGGGATTGTGGTCTGGCTTGAGACACTGCGTTGCCTTGTGGTTACCAATGTTTCTGCTGAAATTATTGCCCCTGTATTTTATCCTAAAGATGTAGGAAACAGGTTTCATCAAAACATTAGTGACTATCTACAAAACTATGTGGTGTCCAATCCAATTTTTCACAGTCAAGCCAGTCTTTGTCAGGACAGGCAAAGGTTTATACAGATGAAAATTGATATTTATATTTTTGGAATAGTCTTAAATATTGAAGAGATAATCAGATGCTTGTTTTGGTATCATATATACACATATATATTTTTTTAGTAACTAATAAAAAAACACCTGTGCTTATATAGAACAAATTGCCAGCAGACATATGGAGCAAAAATTCATATCTGAGCACTTATCTTAGTTTCATATAAAAAATAATTTGTGCATTATTATCATCATTATTAGTTTTAATTCAGGGTTTCCTGTTATCTATGCAGGTATTGCACATTGCTGTTGGTATATGCACTCCAGACATTCCTATATTTCAGTCCTAACTATGCTAAGTCACCTGTATAAATCATGTCCTAAGGCCAGCTCAGCGAGGACAGTATGAATTTCACTCTAGTCCTCCCCATGCCTTCTCCTCCCATTGTTTCATTGCAGCATTGACAATGTCTGTGTCATGTGCTGGAAGCTCACAAAATGCACACTGTAGCAATTCTTCAATGCTATCTTTATTGGCATTTTCAAAACTTCTCTTAGAACACACCACATCAAGAACTTTGGACTTCTGATTTCTTCATTAGGAAAACCTTGCAAAACATCATCTTCTAGATCTAAATTATGAAGGTTTTTTATATGATCAAACCAGCATCCCAAGGTTCACAGAAGACCATGCCTGAAATATGCCATTTATAGTGCCCAACATTATAATTTTTTCCCATAATGCCATTATGTTGTTGTCTTCATCAGTAAGAACTCTGAGAAGGTCAGCCTGGTAGCATCATTTCAGACACAATCACTCGATCCCTACTCTATGATCTTCAGCAAATTCTAGCACCAATTCTCCACGCTGAACCAGCTAGGTCCACAGATAACCAAGAGTTTACTGTAATACCTGTGTAACAAGAAATCAATAATACTACCAAAAGCCAGCAATCATATATTTGCATTGAAATTAAACAGGCTAAAATCTACTGTCTCTTCTACATTACTCTCCGAGACTTTCTTCACATAGCTGGACAGAGCTTCATTCCGGAAGCAGAAATTAAATGGAGGCTTGGCTTTGGGTTCAACTTTCTTGGGAACAGGCACTGGGGGTTGAAATGCCATTTCTGATGGATTAAATTCATTGTACAGTTCTTCTGCAGACCTATAAAATACAAAAACATTATGCTTTGAATGAAGACAATGAGAAAAGCAAACAAGAAAGTTTAAACATATATATGAATGGAATTAAATATTAGAAACCATAATCTACGTGACCAAGGTGAAGTTTCAAGATTTAACATGTCTTGTAAATGCAAAACAAATGTATTGCATAAATTTCTCTTGTGCTGCAGATGGAAATCAAGAACTGTTGGTGTATATGTGTTAGAGGGTCTGTTTCAGAGACAGAGGGAGAATGGGAAGTGGAAGAAGATTAGCAGCAAGTGCAGGGATGGCATATTATGTTATCTCAAAACAATGTTACATGAGATTCTGTAAAATTCCACTAAGTGATATATTTAGAAAGAGAAAGATAATTTGTAACTTATTGCAAAACATACTAATTTGCAAGCATATATAAGATGTTTATAAATTATGTGCCTTAAATGATAGAGCAGCTCTTGCAATACAAAATACGAGTCAGAAAGGTTCAATGAACATCTTCCTTTCCAGGATAGGCCTTAAGGCCTGTTATGGGCATTACATAACAGAATCCTTGCATCTTTTGAGGGGTCAGCCCAAACATCTCTTTCCTTTTGGGTGGTAACCTAAAATCAATTTTGGTATGCTGCCTGAAATCATTCTGTGTACATGTTCTTTCCTTTTTTTTGTACTTTATTATAAAATCTATTATTGGTGTAATGTTTAGTTCTTCAATGAATGTACGTTCAGAAATGTTTCTGTAAAGAATTTCTGAAATGTAAAATCCTTGACTGAGAGATTTACTTGTTTACCTTTACAACAAATGTTCAAAATTCCCTCCTCAGGCATGAATACATGCATCAACACAATGTGAGAATAAAGCTCGGATATGTTCAACATCCCTGGTGTACCATATACCTCATTTTCTGCATTCTCTATGCATTGCTAAATTTATTCTCTGGTGTCAACAATGTTGGCATAAACCATGGTGACATGACAGAGCAGACTCAGAACCATGACTCATCCAACATCCATGATAATGCCTGCCTTATCACTCCCACACAGCCAGACTGGAGCACCATTTTGCCAAAAAGATATCCATTGGTGTGTGCACAATGAAACATCCTCCAGAAATTGAGTCAAATGACCAAAGGTACCAAGCACCAGTAGTAAGTTTTGCTGGTAAGATATATGAACTGATGAGATGATATCCTATGATTCCAGACCACAGGTTTGAGCACCAAGCTGACTGAACCAGACTTGCAACGTTATGTTCTTTTAAACTTTTAACCTCTGTAACTTTTTACATAAGCATTTCTAGACCGTGTTCATTGGACCTCTTTCACTCATACCGACATCCTGAAGCTCCCCCATCATGTTATCACATTATTTAGAAACATCCTGTATACATGAACATATACACAGCTGAAAGGACCAAAACAACAAATAAGATTTTCTTTGACTGCACAGCACAAAAGATGGATCACATATAACCTGATGTCAATATAGCAGCATTCTACATTCAAGTACTAAATCTTTCTGCACATTAGCCATGAGCTACTTGTTTCTTTCTACATGTCAAAATCCACACTTACTCAAACACCATGCACATTTTCTTCTTTATAAATTGGGTGGATTAACTTTCTGGTACCTCCAGTATTTGCTGTTATCAATTCATGTAAGTGATTCCAGGGACAATTGTGGGATCTCCCAGCATGCCAGGAAAAGGGGAATTAAGAACATATGCAAATATTAAATCACTTACAATTTGGTAAGTTCTGGTGCTAGACAGCCGTCACCTGTTGCTGGGACACTGAGCAGGACATTGTGGGCAAACTTCCTTACAGTTGGATGATAGTGGCGCTGTAGTGCAATCAGTTCCCAGAGGGCTGTGTTGCTAGCGTTGCAATATTCAGGGTCATCCAACTCTGGGAAATACATCCCTTGTCCAACAGATGAGTCTGGGTCCAGCAATATGTCCACAGATCTATGCACCTATTTAATGAAGGACAAAGATTATAGCCTAATTCATCAAGTAAAAAGGGAACAGACTTTGTACGTGTGTTGTATCAAGTGAAGCTTTCGTGGCAACTGAAATTGATGAAATACTCTCAGGCTACAAGCTGCGTCAGGTGGCTAAAAGGTGAACAAACAAAATCTGCGAGCATTTTGGGAACCACCTCTATTCTCATCCTCGCGGCTGCTGGGTAACCAGTCCATTGTTTGTTGCGTGGTAGCTGATGGGAACTGACAGTGGAGCAGTGAATCAGGAGAGACATGGGAGAGAAATGACCACTGAATTTTGCTTAAGAAACATCTTGTACCATGCTCATAAGGTTCTTTTACATGCTGTAAATCTACGACATGGGACTGATGGCTTTACTTCCCCTCTGAAGGAATTTTTATCACCCTTAAAAATCCATCGACATCGGTCAGGTTTGAACCCACGAACCTCGGGTCCAATGGCAAGCACACTAACCATTAGTCCACCGAGGGCGATTTCCTTGCCTTTCATTATAGCAAAATTTCATTGTAAAGAATACAATTGCATATATATATATATATTTAACTGTATGAGGAAACTAGGCTTAAAAAAGTAAAACCATTAACCCAAAGGAAGAAGCTGAGGAAGATGTCTAAATACAAGGAGAGGTTCAGTTCTGCAACATTTATGAAAGTGAACAAGTTCTAATACTGAGGATGATGATAATTATATAAAATTAAAGCTAAAAGTATGAGGTCTTGTTAACTTCCCTGTGCTGAAAAGGGTGAGTATTCTTTTAGCCCAGGTTACAAAACACATACCTGAATAATGGTCCTTATCATTCCAAGGCAACTAATGGAGCCATTGTGTAACAACTGCAAAGCCAATGTTGCGAGTCGCTTTGTAAATGAAAATATACGCTGTTGGGAAAGCCTTTTATGCCGCTGGATCACAGCTAAATCTAGTGTCTTCAATACAGTTGGAAGGTCTTTATGACTCACACCTAGTTAAAGACATTAATTTATATAAACAGGAGAAACTGAAAAGTAATTACAATTTATTTTCATTAAATAACACATTTGAATAAAAATTTTCTTGGATATTATCCATTGTCTAGGAAATAAAATATAAAACGTATATAACGTTTCGGAGATGGGACTCTATCTCCGTCTTCAGGTGCCTACTCAGTTGGGCCCACGACATAATTTTATTATGATATACCAACTGATAAGATATGGGGAATGAATGTGATCTCGTAGTTACCTGCATGAACTGAAAGAAGATTGCGGTACAAGTGAACGTAGAAACGGAATGGATCAATGTTCAGAACCTCCCCTTGGCCTGAGAGGATGGTGAAAACTGTTTGGATGCAGTGCAACTGTTCTCGACAACCTAGTTGCTCATGTTCCAGTAACTGGTTCAATACATTCACAATGTCTTGATAAAACTCCAAGTTGATGCAATGAGCATAACTGAAAGGCATTTTTTAAATATATTTACAATGGAACAATGTTGTTGAGTACAAGTCCTGAGACCTAACAAACATACACATAATAACATGGAAACCAATGTCATAACAATGATCACAAGATTTTCATTTAAATGTTCTGAAGGCATAAAAATAATATAAAGGATTTCCAATAATTCCAATTCTTTGCAGATACACTTATATGAAATTGAACAAATACAACCTCAACAATAAAAGCACAATACAACTTAGTTTTATATTATGAATACCATACAGGAATCTGCATGGCAAAGGTGTGGTGTTCTACTTCATTATAATAATTCTTTCATTGCCTTTCTGCTATTTAAAGACATAAATTATCATCATGCAATTTAAAATGTATCCTTTACAACTGTTTTAAATTAACCCTTTAGAGACACAATTTATACAGTAGGGCACCGCATATACGGCAGGTTAGGGATATTTGCGGATATTTGCCTTTTTTCAATTGCAAATGCATATCAAATCCTAATAAGATGTTTACACTATCATATAATAAGTGCACAATAGCGCTAGGCCTAAGAAAATAATATGAAAGTAAAATGAATATCAGTAGTACACACATTGCCTACCTTAAAATATTTTCGTCCTCATCTTATAGTGATTGGTGATTATAAATTTGAAAATTAATATAGGAAGGATGAAGGAGATGGCACATATTCATCATCTGACTCTTCAACGAATCTTATTGTTTTCAGTGATGGTTCGGAAGCTCTTGCAGGGGTTGGTGGGACGCACTTCTCTGACTCAGCTGTTGAGCACGTGGGGCATATGCATGCAATTGAAAAGCGCTGTATTAGCGGATCACTGAAAAGCGGGGCCCTACTGTATTACAGTAATGGGGAAGATACCACTGGCAAGACCTAGACATAGATGGGAGGATAATCTCAGGCAGGATCTATGGGAGATAGGAGTTGATGGAGACTGGATTTTGTTGGCCCAGGACAGGGTCCGGTGGAGGGCTTTGGTTAATTCGGTGATGAACCTTCAGGTTCGGTAAGCCATCTAGTTAGTTAGTTAGTAATGGATAATAAGCATCACCAGTTTGACCAATGTATGGTTTGCAAGGACTCATTGATGAATGTACATACACATTTACACTGGACAAATAAAGTACAGTCTCTTCTCCATTTGCTCAACAGACAGATTCCTGTAAAACACTGGACAGATAAAGAGCTAATTTTTCACAATGGTACTCCAAGATGATAAACAAAATATTTATTCCTGTAAGATAAAAAGGTATTAGAATTATACATGCTTTCAGCAAATCTGCTTGCAAATTTTGGCTCTTTGCAGTCATTAAGGTCACAATTTCTACTGAATGAGTCTCAAAGCCATGAAGGGGCAATGTAAGGTGTTGACAATGAATGGTTTGTATTGCATCTTCCAATCATTGGTCAAGTTATGAAATAAGTGTATTGCATTTAAAGAGAGACATTGTGGGGAGAAGGAAAGAAAACTGATCTGGACAATTAACTCTTATTGATCAGGTATCACAGCTGACAGACAATATAGCTGGCTATGTGTCTCAGTAGCATACAGTTGGCAATCCTGAAGCACAAGAATTTGAATCCCCCATTCCTGTTTGATAAAGGTTAAACACATCAAAGTGCAAGGTATAAGACCTCAATTTAAGGGCACAAATATTTTAGACCTCAGCTGAGAGAAGTAAATGGTCAACTGCATGCTTTAACCATCTATGCACACCATAGGAAGGGGCTCATGGGGTCTGCTGGCAAGTCCAGACATTCTGCATGTGCTAGAGAGGAGAGAATCCCAATATTCCTGCCATGCCAGCAGAAGCATGTGCACTCACATACACAACTAGACAAAAGCAGTGATGGAGAAGTAGCTTCTAAGAGGGCAAGTGTAATGGAACAGAAGTGAGGATGTGACAAGCAACAGTAAAATTAAAATCACCATGCGAGTCCCTCAAGTGTGATGCTCAATATCTTAGAAGAGGGTGCTTTCTTCAGTACACGGAAGTAAATGGTGAACACCAGTTTGGTGACTTCTGTAAGGTGCTGTTGCTTGGCTTGCTTATTCTCCTCTGCTTTTGTCTCCAATAGTTCCTTCTCAAGTGCTTCTAGTTTCTTGCTTCTCTACACAAAAGAAATATGGAGCCATCACAGTACATAATAATTAAAACATAACAAACACACATAAAATGTTCATGTTGGTTGGCTATTTTATGCTGTATCAACTATTTATGGCCTGTAGTGCCAAATTAAAAACAGTGTAACTACAACAGATTGCTAAATAGCCATGACTTTTTCCATAAGTTACTTGCATTTGGCTTCCAAAACTATTTACAGCTTGCAGTCCACAAAAGTACCGTTAACCCACTGTCTATCTGTAGTCAAGGAGAAGAAAGTCTGCTTTCCTGAAAGTTGGAATAAACGATCACCCAACCTTAATGACGTGTGGTCACTCATGGGGTGGTAATGTTACCACTAACTGTGAAAACATTAGTCTCCTTTTCAAATATAATTTGCTATATGAATGTAATTCAACAGTAATAACAACTATAAAAAAAAGGAAAAAATTAATACACAGCAATTAAACCACAGTTTAGACACTGCCTTTGAGATATTCTTTTGACGAAGCATAGTTAGAATCACATGCTAAACAAACTGGCAGTAGAAGCAGCTTTGGTCAACAAAAGGAGGGCAGACTGTTTCAAAAGGTGGCATACTTCCCCACACCACAGGCCTATTTAAAAATATATATTTGCAAATGTGCAAAATTAAAACTCACATTATATTTATTAACAAACAATAATTATGCATCTTCTTATTTGTTAGTTTATTTAATAAACAGTCATTAAGCTGAAGAACATTATGTCCTCTGTTCCAACATAGAAACCAATTGTTTTCTTCTATCCTGCTACAATGTTTCTTCCTGATGGTAAAACCGTTGCCATCTGGCCACACTGCTCCTTGACACAATGCTGATAACTTGAGTAAAGTGACTTCCTACCTTCCTCGAGTTTGGCCACAAAAAGTCTGCTTCAGTAATTCTTTTTGTTAGGTATGGCAGTTCCTACTGCTTTATTACCAGATCCAGAGAAGACCAAATACTGTATACATTTAAGGAGGCAACATCAAACAGTACATGAACAGAATGTGGTGTAAAGAGAACCTATAGAACTTCAGCGTCCTCCAAAGAGCACCTTTCCAATCTTGTTTTTACCTCACTGGGCTTACATTTACTTCAATAGATGTGTCCCCGCTGTTGTGGAAGTCACAATGATAAAGGTCACTTATGAAACTTTTCTCATGACACTTAAATGCTAAACTAAATACCTTACTGTTTATGTCAATGCCATACCTTTCGCTCTTTCTTGGACATTGCAAGAAGCTTTTGTTTATGTTTCATAAAAGTCTTTTGCTTTAATTCATACTCCTTTTCCTTTTCAAGATTGATCTCCTTGATACGTAGTGATAGAAGAACATTCAAAACTTCAGAGTGAACAGAATGTGAACGTGACTTCACAAGACGATTGATATGACGTACAATCTGAAAAATAAATGGAGCATCATGTGAACGATTCCTTAGTTGTTAATAAAGTAGATAAATACTCTACGGATGAAATTTCATTAACATCTATATAAGTATCAGGATATAATAGACTGTGAGTAATCTGGAAATAAGTACACAGTTTTTAAATACATTTTTGTGAAGAAATTGTAGACCTTCTTGGTTCCTAACTGCCAGAAAGTAGGAATGCATTTATGAGTTTAAAGATCCAACAATGACCTTCAACAAAGGCAATGTGCAGCTAGTCCCACTTTCGTACTGCAGTTTACATCCATATAAAGTGATACACTTTGATCTGGCAAACAGCAGTTAATAGCCTGAATAAAACATGGCAAATTTGTCCAGTATTTTACCACTTCTTCTTCTCATTCTTTCTATGGCACAACAGCCCGAGTTGAGCCTTGGCCCACTGACTCTGCACAATTTCTACTCATTCCTGATTTGTCTGCTAGAACCATCTAGCAGTGAATCAGGAGAGACTTGGGTGAGAAATGGCTGCTGAATTTTGCTTACGAAACATCTCGTTCATGCTCGTAAGGTTCTTTTACATGCCATACATCTATGACATGGGACCGCCAGCTTACTTCCCCTCCGAAGGAAGTTGTACTACGTATTTTTATCACCCTTAAAAATTCATCGACCTTGGCCGGGTTTGAACCCATGAACCTTGGGTCCAGTGGCAAGCACAATAACCACTAGTCCACTGAGGGAAACGTATTTTACAACTTACAGCTTCATAACATAGACTGAATACCCCAAAACTATGTATTAAACTTACAACAATTCAGATTGAGGTTAAAAATATATTTGCCACCAGCCTGTGTTAACTTGTATGTAGCAAGTGGCAGAGGCTAACTGTGGGTTCCTGCTTTATGATACAACAAGGGTAAGAGTTTAGACAATGTGAATGTGGGTTCTAACCAATGGCAGAGAAGTAGTCTTCAGCAAATAAGTGTTTGATAACAAAAGCAGCAACGAGCTAAAAATCATGTATCCTCACCTGCAAAGTACTTACCTCAAGAGATATTTCTCCCCTCTTATCATTTCTGAATACAGTACAGATGGAGTTGGCACACAGCTGACGCACAGATAGCAGAGGATGATTCAGGTATGGAACTAACATCTGTACCAGGTTATGAGAATAGTTGAAGTACGGATGTGCCACCAGCAGATCACACATGCAAGTGAGTGCTAACTCTCCCAACCTCAGTGATTGCTGGAACAAGATGTAAGACATGTTCTACAAACAGCAAGTAACTAGCTCTATTTATGTGAGATCTGACCAAGAAATTCCTCACTAAGAATCTTAAGGTTCAGTAGGCTCTATCCTGAGCGAGATAAACTTAGGTCATAACTCTGCAACCTATTTTTGTAAGATCAATTCTCACATACTTGTTCTGTTGGTCAGGCTGTGCCAAAGAATCTGAAAGAATTCATGATAAAGGGTTGTGAGCCCCATGCTCAACTCCCAAGCTAGAGAATCACCTTACGACAGTTGTCTGCAACTCTGTATTGTTGAATACATAACTAACGAACTGTCTCTTCCATCCATTAGCTGAGGTTGCACCACAAAAAAGTGACTGCAGATCTGCTTAGCATGGATACAGCATGTTTGTTTGTACTTTGATTAATTAAGCTGCCAGTAGCTCTTCTTGGCTCTATAACCCAGTGTGGGTCTTGGCTGCTTCCTTTCAGAGGTTTCTTGATCTATTTAGTTCTACACATTTGGTAGGGGATCAAACCCCGATCGCCCAGCCCATAGCTAGTCACTATACAGACTGAGCTATCCTGGCTCATAGTTCACAAAGTATTGTCAGGAAAACTTGGATAGCATTAGTGTACACATGAAGGCTTAAATAATATGCTGACACTGTTTGCCAGCCACAGCTTGACTCCAGATCATGTATAAAATTCGTAAAACATGTGGTGGACTCAGTCCGACATTTGACCGGAACTCAGATTTTTCAATGTTGGACTCAGTCCGACACTGGGCTACCAAGGGCTAACAACGCAGAAAATTACAAAGAAAAGATGTTAAAGTTTAATTACTACTAACACTAATTAGCAATATAAAAATATGACCAAACTAAGATGTGAACAACTGTACTTTACCTGTGAAGCTACTTTGCTGTTTCCATGTTTATTATTCAGCACTGACACCAATTTCTCCATTCTCTGTAGATAGATTTTGTATGAACTAAGTAATGCCTTTTCAAATCCCTGCAATTTCAGCGTTTCTTTCTTCACTGAAACATAGAATAAGACTCACCTCATCTTCATATCTCTCCACCAGCAAACAGTAACATAACTTCAGTCATGCATACAGAAACATAACAACTGCAATTAGGTTTATAGTAACAGAACAACTAAAGATTAAGGGAAAGACTATTTTGAGCATAGAACTGCATCTGCCAGCCACTGGTAAGTAGACTACAATTAGTAATTACATCAGTCACAATGAATCACAAATAAAAGAGCTGATTATGTAGGAAAATAATTTATCTTTGCAGCTCCTCATAAAACAAGTGCAGCAGTTCTGTAATTAAAGTAATCAAGCAATTATAAAAGTAAATCAGATATCTTGGTAATATCAAACACATTTGACAAATACGATGAAGTTCAATTTCACCTTCATATAAAATAGGTGTTATAGTAAACTCTGGAGATGAAACATAAAATGGCAAATATGCCTTAACATATATATTTATTATTACAATCTTTATACAAGAAACTATCTCTTCATGTCTTATGCCTCACCACATATGGACTTTTGCATCTCATGTGTGCTTAAGGATATAAAGTATGTTCATTCACTGCAACCATCATACTACAAACAAACTTTACATTTCACTCCTGAGTTGTCTTGATGCTTGATCTGGTATGACGGAATAACATCTTTGAAGACCTCCAGCAAGGACACTGTCACCAACTTGCAGACCGTAATTCTCAATTCTGCTGCCTGTTCATTCATCATATCTAACAGTCGTTTGAAGTTCTTGGTCTGTATAAGACAGAATAATCATTTGTATTACAAACTGAATATGGAGTGGAAGAACCCAAAGGTCCAACACCATTAAGTACAGACTGATAAATATTAACTGAAGTTAATACACCATACACCTCCTTTTACAGAGTACTGAAATATTAACATCACCAATGCCCTCAACACTGTACCAAACATTTAAAAATAAACCCTGATATACATATATATTTTAAATGTGTATTCTCCAGAAGCTAAGTATATAATAAGTAAAACCTGATGAACATTAACAATCAACTTAGTCCCAGCGTAGCTAAGTCAGTATAGCGACTGGCTATGGACTGGATGACCAAGGTTCAATCCCTGACGGGGACAGGTGAATTTTCCTCTAGCCTGTGTCCAGACCGGTTCTGGGGACCACCCAGCCTCCTGTCCAATGGGTACCAGGGTCCTTTCCTGGGGGTAGAGTGCAGCCGGGGCGATGCTGACCATTCACCCCATCTAGTGCTGAGGCCAAGAATGAGTAGGAGCTAAACCCCTCTTCCCCCAAGCACCTACGTGGCATATAGTGGGCCAGCTTTACGTAGTCTTTTATAACACACAGTTTGGAAACTAGATCTCTTTTGACCATCAAGAAAGCCCAAGAGTGGTGAACCTAATCAGACAGTCTGTTAGAGACAGCTAATCCCTGTCACAGAAATCCAATGGCTTATACATCTTGTAAGGGTAGGGAATGCCTGTATTATATATATCCTGGAAAAAATTAACCTTAAGTTTATGAAAAGAATATCATAACCACATTAAAGCCATAAAATAAATATACCTAGTTTGCAAACATTCAGAGTCAGTTTTGGTAAGTATTGGCTGAAATACAAGTATGTATTTAAAGAAAAAGTGTCAGTTGAACAGCCTTATACCTGGCTGCTCTGGCTGCCCTCACCATTCACAAAACAATATTGTCAGATTAATGGCTGGTGTAAAACCTAGAAATTCATGTAGAAGTCCATTTAAAATATTAGAGTTCTTAGCTCTTCCTTGTGAATACATATTC
The DNA here is from genome assembly GCF_000696155.1 of Zootermopsis nevadensis. The sequence goes on from NW_019059761.1 coordinate 542,623, forward strand.
TCATTAATGAACTTTATTGTAAATACCAAGGACTTTTCAAACTAATTCTACTATACACAGTGTCAACACGAAGAATAAAAATCAGCTTCATAGACCAGTTGGCAACCTCTCATGTTTTCAAAAGAGTGCATATTATGCAGGAATCAAAATTTTCAACAGTCTACCATCAAGTGTCACAAGTCTTGTGGATAAAAAGAAGCAATTTAATGTAGCATTAAAAAGATACTTAATCACACACTCCTTTTACTCTATTGATGAATTTCTATTGTTTACAAATAAATTATAATTTATCTTCGGTATGTAATGGGTAGATTTATTTGTAACTTATCATTACTTTAGGTGAACCCTTTGTTGTATTATGTGAAATTTATATAATAGTATGAATTGTACTTTATAATATGTATTGTATTATTATTATGACTTTTTTCACATCCTATTGTAATCTGACTATCTTATGGATCCATGGAATGTAATAAAGGTGTATGTATGTTTGTAATACCATCATCAGGTTGTCAGCAATTTTATTGAAACACAATCTGTTCATCTCATGGTTTGGAAAGAGACTAAAAATATTTTCACTAATATTATATCATCACTAGTAACAACATGAGACTCATTACAGTTATTTGCATCCACACCACAAAATAGTCTCCAAGTAATTCTCATTCACTCCGATATAATCAAATACAAACATATTAATACTCCACTGTGGTTTAGGTTCACACCAATTTCAGTAATTTTGCATTTCCTTACCACACAGATGGAAAATACTGAACCTAAGAGGCAACACATATGTCGAAAAGTTCAGATGATAAAACAAATTGTACCCTTTCCTGACAATATGTTAAAAAAATGATACTGATATTAAACACACACAATATGACAGCAGACTTACAGCAAACACTTGACATGACAGGGGAATGCAATTCTAATCCTCAAAGTGTTAATATGAATTTGTTTGTGCTATTCCAGAAATACCTTCATTTGTGGATTTTCCAGTAAGCCACTAGCGAGAACACCTATGAGAAGTCGGCGTTTACGCAGAGCCTCTTCACGAGATGCCAGCAATTCTGCTGTGCTGACTGGTCGGCTGGGATCAATAAGATCACTTCCCACAACCTTAAGCTCATTCTCCAGTTCAGCATCACTGTCAGTTTCTTCAGGTTTGGAATCAATGTTTTCTATAACTTCTACCTTTGCTGGCTCTGGTTCATCTTCTAGAAATTGTATTTTATTGTCATCAATGCAAAGATACATATATATTTTGTATAACTTTCAAACTGGATTACTCTATGTAAGATTTGAGGTTTTTACAGCAGTGAGTATGAAGATTTCTGTCTTCTGGGTTGTTGAGCTGTGTAGTCTGGTCGATGTTAACCAACGTTTCAGAGGTCATACTGCCTCCGTCATCAGGCGATGAGTATGAAGATTTCTGTCTTCTGGGTTGTTGAGCTGTGTAGTCTGGTCGATGTTAACCAACGTTTCAGAGGTCATACTGCCTCCGTCATCAGGCGATGAGTATGAAGATTTCTGTCTTCTGGGTTGTTGAGCTGTGTAGTCTGGTCGATGTTAACCAACGTTTCAGAGGTCATACTGCCTCCGTCATCAGGCGATGAGTATGAAGATTTCTGTCTTCTGGGTTGTTGAGCTGTGTAGTCTGGTCGATGTTAACCAACGTTTCAGAGGTCATACTGCCTCCGTCATCAGGCGATGAGTATGAAGATTTCTGTCTTCTGGGTTGTTGAGCTGTGTAGTCTGGTCGATGTTAACCAACGTTTCAGAGGTCATACTGCCTCCGTCATCAGGCGATGAGTATGAAGATTTCTGTCTTCTGGGTTGTTGAGCTGTGTAGTCTGGTCGATGTTAACCAACGTTTCAGAGGTCATACTGCCTCCGTCATCAGGCGATGAGTATGAAGATTTCTGTCTTCTGGGTTGTTGAGCTGTGTAGTCTGGTCGATGTTAACCAACGTTTCAGAGGTCATACTGCCTCCGTCATCAGGCGATGAGTATGAAGATTTCTGTCTTCTGGGTTGTTGAGCTGTGTAGTCTGGTCGATGTTAACCAACGTTTCAGAGGTCATACTGCCTCCGTCATCAGGCGATGAGTATGAAGATTTCTGTCTTCTGGGTTGTTGAGCTGTGTAGTCTGGTCGATGTTAACCAACGTTTCAGAGGTCATACTGCCTCCGTCATCAGGCGATGAGTATGAAGATTTCTGTCTTCTGGGTTGTTGCGCTGTGTAGTCTAGTCGATGTTTACCAACATTTCAGAGGTTTACTCTAACATACAAACAGTGATAATGAAAGAACCACAAATATATCAATTATAACAAGCAAAGGAGGAGCCTATAACACATGCATATGGTATATTTTTTTGCCATCCTGTAAGTCAGAAGAAAAATGCTGATTTTATTTCTCTTAGGCAACAAGTTATGAGTATATGTTAAGTGGACTAAACTGGATCAGCATACACAGCTTCTAAATAGACTGTACTTTGTGGGGACAGTGATAAACATGGTTGGTCAATTTCCTTACGTGTGCACAAAATTCAGTTGAAATTTAGTGGCACAGATACATATAGCAGTAATGGCAGTAGGACTTTCTAAGCAGCATAAAAAACATTGACATGCTTTGTCAATGGATTATGAAGAAAGTGAATTGCAATAACTGACCTAGATCAGAACAATCAATACATACCACTAAGATCCTCTGCAACAGAACGATAAAGCAATCCTCTTTTAGTTTTGATTGGTAACAGATGTTTTGTCCTCTTTGGTTCTAACTCAGGAACACTTTCCTCATAATGTTTCTCCACATTCATTCCATCTTCTTCAACTGTGTCTCTCTTCCTTTTATGATCCTTTTGCTTGTTTCTGAAAAAATTATAATCCATTATTAAACCAAATTAATGCCCTACACATTATACAACCTCTGCAGTTGATAAAGCATCATACAATAATTAATATACACCCAAATCTTACTGCTTTTCTGTATTCACCACAGAGCTCACAAGATCTTCAGGAAAATTGTCTTCTTAGGACACTCTTCCTCAAATATTTATGGCGACAAGAATAATCATGATAATTCTTAATTTATTTTGCACCAATGTATCAAGTGTGTCAAATGACATATAAATTACTGTGAAGTATGAATAGGAAAGAACAATAACAAAATTCCTTAGCCTACAAACTGATAATTACTAAATTAGAAAAGTCATGTTGACTTTATTCTAAGTTAAGAGAAACTTGTTTCACAATTATGGACCTCCTATTTCCAAATACTAAAGAACTAACATAATAAAGACAATGTACTGTACATATTTTCAGTTTGTCATTACAAACAAGAAAACAGTCTGTAGTAAATTGTCTGAGAGTAATAAAATAGTCCTATTGCAAAAGGGAAGTTATCAGAATAATGATAGCAAACCAGACGTTTCTTCCCAAGATGTTTCCACTCTATGTGTCCTGCCTGCCTCAGACGTTCACAGTTACCATGCTGGTAATATTAATGGTAAGAAAGTAAACATACAAAGATGGGATATAAAATAAGCAAACAAACAAACAAACTATTAAACACTGGTTCGTTTGTTTGCTTATTTTATATTCTAATACACTACACAGTATGCAAAGTTTTAAGATACAAAGATGGGGTATCTCCAGTGGCATGATATTCAACATAGTTGCATAAAAATCCATTAGTTGCTTCAAAAGCTACTAGGCAGAGAAACATAACATTGCAAGCCTGTCCTTCCTTATAAAATAAGGGAAGCAAGCAAAAAATGAAAGACAATAATGTTGCTGAGATAAAAATGTAATAGTACAACATAGTAAGTCCTACTCTGTGAAGCGAATATGATTCAACAGTGAGTAGCTGTGGCTAGCAACGGCATTCTGTAGAAAATCTATGTCATCCTTCTCCACCATCTGCAACAGCTCTTCTCCATGGTCACTTTCTTCTTCCTCTTCTACAGGATTTGGTTTGCATTGTACATCATTGTTTCTTTTGTGTAACACTGCTGACTTCTTCTTATGCCGCCTCTGTTTTAGTTTACCCTGCTTACTAAGTTTTGTGTGCCTCAAGTTGCTTCGCTTTACTGTGCTCATCCGAATCTTCCCCCGTTTCTGTAACAGTATTAAAAATCCAATTTCACAAAATAAAATTCATTCAAAAACAATTTTTTTAATTAATTATAGATAAGCAAATTCTCCTACTCTGCTTTATTTCCTTATGCTTTTATCTGATTATGTGGCAAGTAGATACATACTACAGCCTGCCAAAATATTACACCATTCTAACACATTATTCAGTGATACCAACCTTGAGCAAAATTTAAAAGTTATAATGACACTTTTAAACAGCAGACAAGTGCAGCTCTTTGGTTTTGAAAGGTCTTGTCTATATTGTACAAAACTCAGTCTGATGTTGGCAAGTTTGTCTGTGTGTGCTCACAGTGGCCACAATTAAATTTCATAATCTTCTAAAAAAAGGCCAGTACCATGTACTTGGCATGCAGTAACATCTTACAGAAACAACTGACTATAATCTGTAGACTAATGCAGTACATGAATGACAAAATCAGTGTCTACTGAAGGACACTGTTTTGGGGGCCATCACATGGGCAAGAAAAATCACATGCATCTGCTGTAACTCCATAAGCTATATTTTATTCCTCTTTTTTCCCCCCGCAAGTGCACAAAAATATGAATTTTACTGAAACACATTTCCACTTTATTTAACTGAAATATAAAACAATAATTTTCAAGAGGCTATATGACATGCATTTAAAACCTGAAGTTTATTAATACTGTGACTTTTTGGACACATATTATGTATAATTTAAGAACTGAGTTGAGCTGCAAAAAATATCAAAGAGGACTGCATTCAGCCTGCAGGTCACAAGTTTGACATGCTTGATATAGCACAGCTAATATTTATTATTGTTGTTCTCCTGTAACATTACAAGGTACAGACAAATGAAAAAGACACAAGGTATAAGGGTAAGGGGGTGAGGGATGAAGATTTGAAATAAATCATTTCCCATTGATTTACAATGGACTCTTTCTGCTAATGTTATACATAAACATTACATTTCGTTTAGTTAGGCTAGTTTACCATCAGTTTAATTTTTATCAATCAATATTTCCAATCATTTAATTTCTTAAAGTTTCAATATCATTACTGAACAAGAAGCAATGACGCAGCATCATGTGCAGTAGAGGATCGTGATGTAGAAAGTGCTTCCTGTGGCTCTCTGAATTAAAACTGTCACCATTTTGATTATTTAATTAAATGTTCTGGAACAAATCTATGAACACATTTACAAAACAGTGACCATCATTTATCACAATATAGTTGAACAAAATGAATCAACCTAACCAGTCAATAATTTTAGATTCTTAGAAAGAAATATAATGTATCTGTAAAAAATCAACATGAGCAAAAATCACCCCAAAATAGCCAAACCTGATAATGTGATGACAATTCTGTAATTTAATTTACTGGTTCCTTGTGAGAAATATGAGACTTTAAGTTGCAAGAAATGGAATGAATGATACAAACAACAAAACTCTCATGTTATACATACTCAAGATGGCTCCTGTACAAACTGAAAGTATGGTCTCTTCTCTCATTCTCCCACCCCCCTTCCCTGCATCACTCATTCAACATTCCCCTATTACATCCACGTCCAGTAAAATCATGATGTTCTGCTGCCATGCTCAACATACCTTTGTTACAAAAGGCTGCAGAAGGCATGTGGTTTGAAAAACAATTATTTTGAAGTATCTGAAACTTTTTCAAAATTTTATTATGTCTCTTGGACACATTCAATTTGAGAGAGAAAACACTTTAGAAAGACTGAACTCTTCTTGAAAGGACCTCTGATACTGTTTTCTTACCCTTCTCCCTACCTCTGTCCTAACAAAGCCTGATTTTCTAAACCCTAATTTAATGCAACAAACCCCATTATTTGGCATTTAACCCAGTTAGCAACAGATGTTCATGATGTTAAAGGTAAGCACCAGTCGAATGTGTTACAAATAGAACACAATTTTCATTTATTACAACTATATGAAGACATGTTACAAGTGTTTTGTGTAACGTTTATTAAAAAAGAGCAACAAAGTAATATATGTTTGAATGAAACCAACCATAAAGTCTGAATAGGTAAACAGGTGCACTACATATGTGGAATGGTCTGAGATAAGGAAATGGTTTATTGCCACTGCTATTAAACTTTGCTTTAAAACATGCCATTAAGAAGATAGAACAAAATAAAGGACAGATTAGAATAAAACAGCTTTTTGCTTTGGCTGATAATATACAATTACTGGGTGGAAAATTAACACCACAAAGATAAACCACAGACGTTCCAGCAGCCACCACTAAAGAGATTACATATAAATTCATGTCTCATCAGCAGACTACATGATAAAAACACAATATAAATATACTACTAATCCTTCAAAAATGTAGCAAAGGTCAAATATTAGGGAATGACAGAAACAAATCAAAATTGCATTAAAGAAGAGATTAAGAACAGACCAAATCCAGGGAATCCTGAATTTACTATCCAGTTCAATATCTTTTGTTGAAGTGTCTGCTATCGAAAAATACAAAGATTAAAATATACAATGCTATAATTTTATGTGCTGCACTCTATGGGTATGAAACATAGTTTCTCCACACAGAAAGGAAAATTTATTTAGGGTGTCTGAGAGAACTGGTTGCCGAGGATGGTATTTAGAACTAAAAGGAGAAAATAAGAGAATACTGAAGAAAACTGCACATAAAGAAGAGCTCCATCTATCTAACTCTTCTACGGTGATAAGTCAAAGATGAGTGGCAGGGAATGCAGCATGCATATGAGCTAAAAAATTAAGGTATATTGGTGCACTTTCTCTCATAACATCTGAACTTTGGACAGTCAGTTTCAAACTGGGTCAGTAAATAAATCTTGACATAAGGTTGGATAAGCTCCAGAAACATTTGCGACATGTCAATAACGAACGCAAGTAGATCAAGGCCCCACAAAAGGGCTCCGGTGCCACGGAGTCTTCTTCTTCTTGGTGTGCCATATCCGTTCAACGAATGTTGGCGATCATTGATTTATAAACAGCTCTGAAGAGCGCCGCGGACACGGAGTAGTAATAACGAATGCTTATTGTACAAGTTAACCAATTTAAACAAATTATGCGGTTAAACAACAGCTTCATAACTGAATTTTCGCTAGTCCATCTAAGTTTCTATCTATCCGTCAAACATATGAGATAGCAACAAATGTCATCGCTTTTTCCAATTTTTATACCCACTCATAATACAATTCGAACCTAAGAAACCTAAGCGGATTAAAAAGCGCCAAATAACCACGAAATTACCAAACTAATTAAAACTTCTGATATCGCTGCAAATCAACATAACCTATTTTCTAAAAGCATACAATGTTCCGAAAACAGTAAAGTACAAGAATAGGGTAACCTAAAAACAATTTAATGTCCTATTGCTTACCAGAGGCATCTTAAGCCTACGATTCAAAAGACACAAATAATATGATATAAAACACTGAAATAAATCAAACGTTCCTCGTGCAACACAATATCACAGATAATAATAATAATAATAATTCCTTGGCAAGGATTATAAAAATTAATAAGTAACACCAACATGTATTTAATATCTTTGTGTTATGTGAACATCTGTGAATTTTATTTCCATATTATATTTTCTGTGCTCTGAGGTCTAATTCTCGGGTCATCGTTCGGGACGTTAGGCCCACAGGTTAGGCTATTAGAGGAAAATGCAGAGCCGTGTAATATTTAGAAGTAAACACAACGGCGACGTGTCAGTAGCCCAGTCGATAAAAAGGTTAACTACTATACTTTAAAAATCCCCCCCGAACCACAATTATTATTTCTGAGTAAAATTTATTTTCGATTTCTTGTAAGTTAAGGCCGAAAACAGACAAGGCCCCGATGTGATCCGAGAAGACAAGACAACATAATAAATACAGCAACAGTGATGTGTATCATTGATAATGCGGTTGCTGCGAGGTCTTTATTGACCAAACCAGCAAAAATTCTAACTAAATCAAAGGACGCGCAACACATCCTCGACCATGGGCATAAATACGATGCAAAGAATATCATGAACCTATAAAGCATAATCTCCCAAGACATGACATTTTAGAGAAATTCTATATCTATAAAACTAGCAAGAGGCTGAATATTACAAATGAACAGAACGCACACGCGTTTCACTTGGAGGTTGATTTACATAAACATACTGGGGTGTTGAGAGAGTGGGAAGAAGTTGCTAAAGAAACAAGAAAGGATGGTGAGTTGAAAGTTTATTAAATAGCCTCCAAATTATCAAATTCCTTTGCATAAAATTTACATACATTCTGATTTAGATACAACATTTATACTGTACTGTGGCGTTGCAGAATATTTTCCAGCAAAACAACCATTTTGTCATGGCACAGATCCCACATTGTTAAAACAATTCAAAAATGTTTCCCTGACAGTAGTCTGGGCATGAGATGAGAAGCGATGCTGTGATCGTCAAGAACGAATTTGCTCTGTCTTGCTGCTTAAGTAACTTGAGTCAGGTCCCTCATGTTCCAGAACAAAATTATGAAGAATACACATAGCTTTCACAATTGAAGTTGCATTATGTTCATCTGTCTCAACACATTTAAGCAAAATTCACCATTTAGTACACATTATTCCAAACGCACATTCTACACTTCTTCAAGCCACAGACAACCGGTAATTAAAGACTCATTTCTTGTCGTCAAAGTTTCTTGCTGAGTATAGTGTCATTAAATATGGTAGTAGTGGATATCCCTCGTCTCCTAGCAATACAAATGGCACTTTAAAACCATACCAGGCAGCTCTGAAACCGGTGGAACATTCAGTTCTCTTCTTTCCAATAATTTGTAGAGGGAAGAGGTTCTGAAATTTCACGCATCACTTTGACGGCCCACAGTGCCTACATCAACCACAATCAGTTTGCAATTGCTGTCAACAACAGCCTGCAGCAAGTTAGAATAAAAGTGTTTATAATTATAAAACTTTGAACCACTTCAGTCTGGACACTTAATTGCAACGTGTTTGCCATCTATGCACCCAATACAGTTCAGGAAATTCCACCGGTTCGCATATTATCAGCTATATTATTCCACATTTCTGTCGGGAGAATGGCCCATATCACTTTGCAAGCATCTTTCACAATTTCTGACAGGGTTGTGTTACCCATTTGAAAATGCAGTGTTGGAGAGTGGAATGATTCCCCAGTAGCAAGGAACCTAAAACATACACAAAGAGATGGTTATTACTTACTCTAGCATTTGGAGTTTCGGCTAAAACTAAGTGTAGTGTATTTTGGCTACTTTATGTCAAAGGTTCTAAGAATAAGTTTTGTTACAGTTCTGAAGATAATATCGGGACCTTCTACTAACTGGAACTTGTTACATTAATTAAGTAGTATAGACAATCACTCAAAATATATCACAGAACTATTCATTCAGGTGCATATCGTTTCAGTCAAAACAGTAAAAGGAAGATGGAAGAACCTGAGGGATTACCATCAACAAGAGGTTAGAAAATAAGAGAAGCTGAGATCCGGTGATGGGAGTGATGAAAGGGGGAAGAGCAGCTCATGGCCGCATTTCACATTAATGTCTTTCCTGAAGGATGTTTTGAAGTCAGAGATCAGATGTTCAAACCTACCTATGGTAACACCATCAACTCAGAATATTGAAGATAAAGGTGAAGATGACTGTTCACAGTTGTCCGTATTAGAATCTGAGTCTCAGTCTGTGCATTTTGCTAGACATTCTTGATAGAGAATGTGCACACGAGGAAGATGATGACGACTTGCTATTTTTGAAAAGTTTGTTGCCACACACAAAGTCTCTTCCACATACAAGGCTTCATCTGCACTCCACATTTCAAGACTTAATAATTCAGGAGTTGGAACAAGTGGAATCTTCAAGACTCTCTTCAGACTATTCAGCTGATGTGCCCAGCCTGAATCATCAGCCAGAAGACGTACCATCATGAATGGAAAAACTATGTGTCTTCAGTTTAGTTGATGCTATCTTCGACTGACATGGATTGAAATTTTCGAAACTTAAAGAAAGAATTGCAATTACGTTTATTTTTTTATTTTTCCTTTCCTCACAGTTACAAGTAATCGTTCTTCAGGAGAAACTGGTTTCTTTTCTTGAGAGATTGTCCTTCAATTTCTTCAAGAGACGATCAAATGTGGCTGTTGACATCCGTAGGTACTCAAAAAATTTGTCATTAAATTTCCATGCATCTCTATATATCATCATCACGGGTTCTACAGCCTATTACAGGCCTTGACTGCCCCAACAATGAGCTTTCATTGGTCCCTATGTATGGCTTTCCTTTTCCATCCCTGGACTCCGAGAGCTTGAAGATCTTGTTCTACACTATCAAGCCACCTAGTGGGAGGGAGGGGGGTGTTGTCCTCCCTCTCTTTCTTGTTCCTTCTATATTGGTAAATGTCACTTTCTTGCTTGGGTGTGCTTCACTGGCTCTATACAGGTGTCCCAGCCACCTTAGTCTTCCTGTCTATTACTTTAATTACATCAGGCTCATTATATAAATTGTATAATTCATCATTATATCTGATTCCCCAGTTTCCATCTTCATTCTTTGGACCATATATTTTCCTTTCAAATACTCTTAATTTGTTCTCATGTACCTTCGTCAGGGATCAGCTTTCACTCCCATAGAGCAACACAGGTCATAGAAATGTCTTGTATAACGTGTATTTTGTCTTAAGGGTGAGGTGCCTGGATCTTAATTGTTTTTTTAGTCCACAGTAACATTTGTTAGCTATCAGTAGTCTATGGTTAATTTCTGGAGTTAGATCATTGGTTGAATTAATTAAAGTGCCCAAATATTTAAATTCGTTTACTTTCCCAAACTTGTAATTATTTACTTTCAAGTATTCCATATTGGTTGGTCTGTGCGATATTTCCATGTATTTTGTCTTACTTTCATTAATAGCAAGGCCCATTTCATTGGCTCTATATATATAGATTATTAAACTCTACTAATGAACCCCTCCACTGATTGAATTCATGCACCCAACACAAATAAGAAGACACATTGTCAAGCTTCAAAACTGTTCTTTCCATCAATAAAAGTTTCTTGGATAGCTTCGAGAGAGCCATCCTTCCTGCTTACACGCACAGCACCTAGCACACTGCCCACGAGGTGCAGTGCAGCCGTACCTTTATAGAGACTTCTAACAATCCAAGTTCCAAATCTCAAATCCTTTTCAATGCTTTGGTCGTGCCAAAGAGTCCACCAGGTTCTGAGTTAATCATCTTCAACAAAGTAGGAGACATTGTTCTCAACAGTCACTGACATCCACTTTAAATGTTGTAAAAGAACCTTATATTAATTTCCTGCAACAATGAACATAACAAATATTAACTTCACTTTTTAAGTATGAAAAATTATTGTATCTATAACTATAGATCAAATCTACAAATGTATGCACATCCATATTAAGTGCCTCCATGTCACATCTTTTCCCATGCTTGTAAATGGAATTATAATCTAAAACTCAGTACGTACACAGAAGACAAAATGTTTGGACCAAGAAGCACTGAAAATCACACAATTCTTTACATATTGCTCTGCGCTACATATATCGTGAATAGTAAGCTGCAGAAAAAATGCCAAAAACAAAGATATTTGTATCTACCAACATGTTACAGAAAAAGTAAATTAATATACACATGATGGAAAATATACACAAGAAATTTATCTTCTAATTCATGTCAAAGCCAAAAATGGATAAAATCAGGATCATTTAATTCCTTTCACATGTTTGTAGTAATAAGCATGTAAAATTTTATATAGGTCTAACCAGAAGAACATCTCAAGAAAGACATAGGAATATGTCTGGTCAATTAGAAACAATAAAGACACAACAGGATATGCATATCACTCAGAAAACACAGGACACTTATGGCCCCATTGATGTCACAATGGATATAAGTGTCAATACAGTCATTACTTAGTAGTAAAAACTAATGACCCTGAAATAAAATCGCCTCCACCTTCAAAGGGAAAAATTCAACTCATGTCAGCTTTACCTCATCAATTCCATCAGTTAATTTTACTACTGGCGACATTTGTACTTCAGAATAGTCATCTACTGTATCCATTTTTAAATCGAAAAACTACAAAAAAAATTTCAACACCAAAATGTCGGGATAATTTCCGTCGCAGTGTTAAACCCGAGACTACAGAACTACCATCAGACAACGTGAACCGAAATTTATCCAAACTGCTGATATTTTGACACGGCGAACGCACGCAAGGCCCCTAGATATCAACGAGTATGCGAGATCGTCGACAATCAATGCGTTTGAGACACCTGTGGTACACATCACGGTTCATATAACACAACCAACATGGATTTAATTGCTTATCATTTTGTCCTTTCCCTGACCTGCAGAGACACTCATGTGTAAGGCTTTCCGTGACATAATGGGCATGAATAGTGCACATTTTACAGCAAATGTTAGTTGTTCTACAAAGTTTCAATCCTCCCAAATTATGATGAAGAATTTGGATGTGATGCAGCTGAGAATTAGTTTATACAAAATATACAATAAATGCTGCAGCATATCGGTAAAATGGAAACTTGGGAACGTAGGAATAGTAGGGAATGAAACATCCAAAAAAGCAAGAAAATCAGCACCCAACATAGTATAGTTGTTTGAAACTTCACATCCTCTAGTATAAATTGGAATTAGTCTGAAAAACCACTAAATAGAAATGACGGGCAGTGGTAATTTTCTATACAAAAAATAGTGGTGGGCGTGTTTATACCATATTAATTCCTTTATTTTAACACCCATAGTAGAAATCCATAATCCAATTTTTCTCGGAATACAAAGTTGACATTCTTGCCGATCGTCTCAACTAGTGTGTAATACCATTAATTTTTATGCTGTACATCTGAACCACATGACAACTTTATTATTATTGTACTTAAAATGTTTTATTTTTGGTTGTGAGTCTTTTATTCAGTAATTTACTACGCAGTAAAAACTGCAAGTCCTCCTAAATGTATTGTCCTGAGTCACGCCTTCCGTCATCAATTTTCATCTCTAAAATCGAAATATGCTGAACTCGGACACGAATAAGGCCCAATAGATGATATCATGGACATATTAACAGTAGCTCCAAAGGGTAAAATGCTTGATATTTTAGAAAAATTCCATACATACAAAAGTCGTAAACGCAAAGCCATCATTAACGAACAAAACGCCCAATATTCCAACGTATTGTTTGACCTGGCATTAAACAGGAGTAAGTAAATTTTCGATGGTTGGCATCCCCGATTTCGAGCTTATATATACCCCGCGCATTCAACATAAAGTCTCTCATATACAATAGTTAGGTACAGAGTTCAACTTTTGTGAATTACATCTAGTGCAGTATCGCTTGAAATAATAGTTTTGTGAATTACCCTATTTATTATTCGTCGGTAACTAACACATTGAATTCAAAAACCGTTGGTATTTTCGTGTCTTCAATGATGGCGCTGGAGTCTATTTCCGGTGGTCAGAAAAGGCGGCAATAGGATTTGCACGTAGATGTTATTAATGTGTGGATGTAGTTGGTTATTGCTTGTTTGGTAGAAACGTTTCGAAAGGGTAAGAATCAATTTGAACAGTATTTGCTGTAGATGTATACTTGCGGTATTTGTTCCATTGGTCAGCTTGTTTCATTTCCCATTAGTGCTTTCTGATTTTTCAAATTGTGAGTCATGTACAATTCATTGTGCCAAAGTTGAAGGATATGTCAGCCTCGTGTCGTTAATAAGCTAGCTTTAAATGTAGATGAACTAAATATATTGGAATTTGTGACACGAGCATGAGGAGTGATGCTTTTAAATAACCGTCACTGGTAAGACCAAACACTGTGTAATGACTAAGTGAGGGAAGATAAATAAGAAAAGTGTGTCAGGTTATAAATAATTAGGCCTTTGTATTAAAAGAGGTATCTGAAAGGAAACATTAGTGATTGTGGACTAGTTTAATGAGCTGTTTCATGCACAGGTAAAAGCATCAGGATGGGAAAGTCATCTCTTGGCAAACGCAAAACAAATGTTCTTCCTTTTCGAGTTTCATCATTAGGAAATGTAGGAGAACTTCCTGAACCGGGCCCATCTCAACGGTAAGTTGCATTCTGTCTGCCTCTCTGTAATGTTTATGTGCTGTTTAGAAAAAGAACACTCTTGCTGCAGGGAAATTTATTTTTGTGTTCAAGTAAGTGAATACTTTGTTGTACGGCCTAATGTTCCTTCTTTCAGTGGTCGAACTTCTGTGAAGAAGTCCTACATTCCAAGACTGTCGAAGAGCAGAGCTCTGTCATCCTCGCCAAGCAAGGATGCTGCAAAATCTATCTCGTATGCAGGTTCCTTGAGGCGCAGTCGGAGTAATTCCAACCTACATCAGTTTGCAGTAGGAACTCCCATGACTCCTATGTACTTCATGGGCAGTGTTCCTGGAACTGCCCAGTCATCTAGGTAGGCATGGCACCTCATAGCCTGAAATCAGCATTCAAAGTGGATAGACTTCATTTATGATTCTTTAATGCATTCACTGCCAGTGAAAAGTGCTTTATGCCAGAGGGAAACACTGCTTGAAAATTAATTTGCTGTGGAGACGTATTTTTTGCAACAGGTGTCATTCTGTAGCTTTACAACCTTCGTGCGAGCTGGCTCTTTTCATTAACAAATAAAAATACAATCTGATAAGATAGGTTAGCTGAGTAAAGTGACTAGGATGATTTTTTTAATTCAGCAG
>NW_019059761.1:562986-594752 GCF_000696155.1 Zootermopsis nevadensis
AAATTTTTAATGCTTTCCCGCATCTATCGTTTTCCCGCATTCATCGTTTTTATTTCCCACCCCCGCCGAAAACGATGCATCGAGGTTTCACTGTATTAACACTTCATTGCATTTAAACCTCAAAAGGTCATCAGATGCCACTGATGATGACCTTTTGAGGTTGAAACGCGTATGGCAATAGTGTCCTCTTTATAATGTTAATAGTTGTTTGTGTGCTTATTTATATTCTAATACACTACACGGTATGCAAAGTTTTAAAAATGTTTTATGATAATTTGGTGCACTTACTATAGAAATGCAGTATCAGTTATATTGCTTTTATCACAACATAAAAATGCTGTAACTGCTTTATTTTTGACATGTATAAATTGGAATTCACCATTTTCAATGTGTATTGCTCATTATTTTTGTTAAGTTACTCCTATCCCAGTAGAAAGTTGTTTCCCACCCTCCTCTTTTCCATATTGCTGTGTATGAGTACTATTCTTCCTTGATGCTACAGCCTTTGGTGGGCTTTGACCTCAGTATCATTACTATTATAGTAGTGGTTATTACATTGCTGTAATCATTGCATCCATGGCTGATAGTGTTCTAAATGTAACTATCATGCATTGTTTAGTGATCTGAAACTAAATGCATTCACATAAAAACTGCAAAACTTACAAATAATTAAAGTTTCTTTCTGCATATTCGTAAGTCTCCTACACACGAGATTGGAAACACCCATTAATAATCTCGGATTAACATTTTATTGAAAACAAACCCCTTCAATACAGTGTAGGAAATGCGTTTCATTGTAGTCACATATCGAAAATTTGACCGAACGTTCTGGTTCAGTTGCAAAGGCTCCTGCTGTATATTTCGGATGTACAGAACAAATGTTATCTTCCATGATGAATAAATCTCCCTCAGGCAATCTTTCACGTATATTCCGAACCTGCCAATTAAAGTGACATTTTATTACTGTTAAGGAATTGTTACAAATATAGGTCTCATTATGTAAAAAGTTTCACATATGTAACAAAAAACAGATTTCAGATTTTTCTCTTACCACGTATGGAGTGGCTCTGGGGTATGCCTAGTCTTCTTCTATGGCTCTCCAGTCCGTATTCGGTCCATGGTCTCCTCAATTCTCTTCTTCCATTTGGTCCTCTGTTAGGTCAGTCTGTCTGAGGCTTTGATTGAGGTTTTGAAACATCTTACTTTTTATGGTGCAAGGTTGTTAGAATTGCGACAAACCCCCAACCTGCAGGACCAGGGTACCTGTCTTAGTCTGACCTCTCCCCCTCAACCAATCTGGCTAGGGAGACCCTACCAGTAGCTATGCTACCGCCAGCATAGCTAGAATCAGTTATAAAAAGTCAAATTTCATGACGGGTTTGTAAAATGGATTATGATCAACAGAGAGAGGTCGAAACGTGTATGGCAATAGTGTCTTATTATAGTGTTAATAGTTGTTGGTTTGCTTACTCTATATTCTAATACACTACACGGTATGCAAAGTTTTAAAAATGTTTTATGATAATTTGGTGCACTTACTATAGAAATGCAGTATCAGTTATAAAAATTATTTTGAAATCCTTTGAGCTCCAAATAACCTAAATAAGGAATTTACAAATTAATTTAATCACAAACAAGTACAGCAGAGCATATGTCTGAAAGATCATGTGAACACTTGAAATTTTTCTAGTAGTTGCATAATGCAGATTTCCTTAAAAGAGACTTTTTGTCATTGAGAAGTATGATCACCAGAATTTGTGTCATATGATTATTTTAAATGTTTTCCGTGCATTTCTATAGGCATATGAGAAATGTTCAAGTGAGCACGAAGGAGAACACATGTTGGAAGATATCTTGGTAAGTAAATCAAAGCACCTTTACTAATAATTCTATTTACTGGATATGTTATTAACCACAGGTAATGCTCCAGACTTGTATTTAGTCAACGTCTTGCCTGGGCTTTCTGAGGTTCTTCATGATTTCCTCAGTTCCTACAATTAATTTCTAAGAAAGTAACTTTTAAAACATGCAATAACAGGCCCTTCCAAATCCTTATTTAATCACTATTCATGATCTGCCCATTTCAGTTGATACTATATAATATATATGCAAAGGCGCAGGTACCATTAAGTAGGGATGCCTAGTCTACTGTCCATTTTTTTCTGGAGGCTCTTCCCCCCAGAGGTAAAGCAGCCAGAGCATGAAAATGTTCCCTCACCTCTTTAGGTTAACAATGCATATCTTTATGGTGCATTACTTGATTGACTAAGCACAAAGACAGTTTTATCTTGGCACATAGTAACATCACAGCCCTGATGACCGGGACAGAGATGGCCCCTGTAACATCAGTGATTTTTAACCAACTGACATGGCTAACATATTTTCAGAACTTCATGGCTTTTCCACAACTCATTCCAAAGGTGTTAGGCACACAGATGAAACCTATTATGTTTATCCCAGAAACTGGATATTGCTATCTAAGATTTAATAAACACTTATGAGAATAACTCACTCTGATATATGAGACTTACATCAAACAAAGACATGAGATGTAATTTCTTGGGACCAAGTTCAAGACTGTACCCATTAGAATTACACGAGAGCCTGTTGTCTGTTGTTCGTTTAGTGGTTGTGGAACGAATGCTTTTAGGATCGTCATCACTCACCGCGAAATCTTGCACATGCACGTATATCGAATTCCTAGCAGGGCCTTTCTCCTGGTCTGTGGACTGTAGGCAGCCCCAGTGTTAACATGAAACATAATCAGCACCAAACGTCCTGTGTGACTTTGACCGAATTTTGATTATGCCACTTGGGCAGGATTTTCCTGAAACCAGGTAACAATCACTGGTTATTTGATGCTGAAAGGATTAATGCTTAGTTTGCACATGGCCACATTTGTAAAAATGTACAGTTATATGTAGAACAAATGAAAATATGATATATTGATATATGGAAAACACACAAATCAGATAATTTGCAGATGATTAAATGGGAGTTCACTTCTTGCTACCAATTTCAGTCTCTCTTTATCTCTATGTTTATATAATTTTTATTAAATATAACTTTTTGATTAATCGGGGGTTCTTTAATTTGTTTTTTTTTTGGCTTAACCACTTTTCTTATCCTACAACCGTACCACCTCCCGATACCACCAAATGGGGGTACAGAGTTTACATACACAGTGTAATGTGGAATGCTACAACAGAAAATCTAATTACATTCATTTAATAATAATCATTTATGAAATGCTTTTTTAAACTCAGGTATTCAATTTGGTTTCTTCTGTAATGAATCATGGGTCTTTGAATTCTTAATAAAATACTGAAGCTTAAGGAAATGTAGTGTTTTGATTGCTTATAGAAGTACAGAGAGCTCCTAGTAATTTTGTTGATGTTGACATCAGTAAAACTAACAGTTATTTCCTTTACCAAATAAATTAACATCGTAACTATCATCATACCAAACAGGATGGTATAGTGGTGGCTTTCATCAGTCTCTCCAAAGTACCTTGAAACAATCACAGTCCTAACCTTCTAAATCTGTACCAACAAACCACCAATAATCATGATCATCTTCCTATCTCACTCAGTACTATATAACCTCTGAAGCTGAAACATGAGTGTACTGAAGAATTAATCCATTATGTCCTCCAAGAATCCAAAGTGAGTGGAGTGTTTTGTTCACACTGAATATGTGCTGAGATTGCGTCTTTGTTAGCCATTAAGGATTATTCTAAGGAATAAAAGCATTTGCATAGGAAGCAAATTTTATTGTGCTGTGGCCACAATTCTGATGTCCATTGCAGTTGTTTTCAAAATAATGGTACTGAATGATTATGGTCAGTATCACTTTCTAACAGTATGCTTAAAATTGTGCTGCTATTGAGATGATATACTCACAAAATATTCTCCTTCTTAAGATATTTCCGCTTTGTGTCACCTGACTCGTGAATTCAAGTCATCTGTAATCCAAGTTATGAAACTATTAAGAAACCTGTTTCTTTTGAGAGACAGTTTATTCTACCTCCTTTAAACAACATGAACTCAGAAATGGTCAAATTCAAATGGTATGTCTTGAAATAATGCATACCATGAAAATGGAAGATCAGATATTTACTAAACTGAGTAATGAAGCTGAAAGACAGCAATGCCATTCAGTACTCCAAAATAAACATGTAAACAGTCCTGTGATGATCATTCCAAGGTTCATCATCTCTTCAGTGACACCACATTCAGTCCAGCACATGAGAAAGTGGAAAGAAAGGTGAAGACATTAGTAGGTGTGTGTATAGCAACAGAAAGAGTCAGTATTTCGTGGACTTGTCATTAAACTGAAGCTTAAAACTACAAATCTTTAATGCCTGAAAGTTCAACAATAGCATCTTGTTCTGCTTTACTCGATGCAACAATGGAATCACTGCAAACACCTAGCTGAATTAAAAGTTATTATTGTTCTACTCGTCGAACATCCAAAGCTTTTTTTCTGTGCCTTTTTAAGATTCTTAGGATATTCACAAATGAGATGACACTTGCTTAACCCCATTTCAGTAAACTTGCCTTCACACAAAGATATAATAACTAACAGCAGCTCAGTAAAAATGAGTTGCATTCTTATTGATATTACTGAACTAACAGCAGTTCAGTAAAAATGAGTTGCATTCTTATTGTTGCAAACCCTTTTTGATGATCATGGAGAACATTCTGCATTGTTGACTGCAGAGAATTGTGGTTATTTTTAAGATAATTTATCATCACCACCATCATCATCAGGAACTTTCACTGAACTGCCCCATAACAGTCCAAAGATGTATCTAGGAACATTACAAAAGTAGGGAGCTTATAGTAACAAATATGAAGACAATGACTTGCTTGTTACAGACCAAGATTTTGCCCTAAACAATATTAAATTACTGACTTACATAACTTTACAAACAGAAAATAACTTCATTACTAAGGGATTGAAATGAGCATACCAACTGGACCAGTTGGTACCACCAAACATTTAAGATAATTTTCAAATTTAAATAGGCAGTGACAATTTAAAAGGAAAACCTTGGTTATCAATTTTGTAATGGGTAACATTTCATAACTGTTAATGTGAAAAACTGTTAGCTATCAGTGAAATATTTCATTCTGGTCCCATGCACATAACAGCAAATGTACTTTCTTCTGAAGCAAGTGTCATGTTGTACAAACTGCCAATCAGTAATATCAAGAGCTCGATCAAATCTTTGTGGATTGGGATATTCTGAGTTGTGATACCATATAACCTTGTAGGTAGGACGTTAAAGATGTAGGCAATATGTTCCTCGGTAACACTTATAACAACCTACAAAATTATACAGAATCATAACAAAGATGGCCAGAATTCACATTTTCATCACCTTGAAAAACTCAAATCTCGAACAAACCTTTTCAAAGTAGTAGAAACATTTTGTGTCTTCTTGTCTCAAAACTGCTACATGATATTTATTGGCTGCAATGAACATTCAAGCACCATGATATATACTTGTCAATCTTGTCTTTTTAATACCTGACTGAAGAAAAAATATGTGGGAAATACTGCATGCATAATACTCGGTGAAGAGTAAAAATTATAGAGCCCTCATTACACAACATTCATCCCCCTTATGTCCAAATATTCTTCTCAGCATCCTGTTCTCAAATACCCTCAAACTGTGTTCTTCCCTTATGTGACAGACCAAAGTTTCACACACAGATAAAACAACTGGTAAAATTATAGTTTTGTATATTTTAACCTTCATGTACTCAGACATACAGGAAGACAAAAACTTCTGAATTACATGATAGCAAGCATTCCCTGAATTTAGTATGATCCTAATCTTCACATGAATGAACCCTTTTTACTTTTTCACATTTTAAAAGGATTTATTAGCTCAGTGAAACGACCTTCAAAATGTCTTTGATGCCAGTGAAGAAGCTGAAAATTTCAAAGTTATGGAAGGCACTAATGCCATGACTGATGTCTGTATATGCTACGTTGTGACTTGGTATTTCTCAGCTGCCGTGGCACCACACATTCTTTCAGGATGTAGTATACAAGTCTATCACAAGAAAGTATGCTGTTAGCAGACATGTGGCAGCAAAGACGAAACATCTGAGTCTCATCAGAACACAAAATGGCATCCTTCATGCCACCATAATGTGCCCGATTTGTATGCAACAGACAAGATTCAGAACCTCGGTCAAAACAGAAGTTACCACAGTTGAAATTTTGTTTTTTTTCTTAATCTGTGCATATTAACTTGACAGTACCTTCAAGCACATAATAATTGCTTTCTTCCTATTCATTTGTACTACACACAACATCCTCTCATCATATATTATGTCTACTCAGTGGATACAGCATTTACATAATCATCCATAGCATTGAAGTAAACATTATCAAGCACAGGGGCTGTTATTCTGATGGTACATAATGTTATGCTTGTCAGTTCCTTTATCATAAAACATAAAAACAAAAAGAATACATAAAAAATTAAGGAAAAATGTTATGTTGAAATAAGGCAAAGAATTGTTTTATTTCACATTTACAATGCTTGAAATTTCTGGGTGATGCACTGGCAATATGTTTTGTTGCCTCATTCCTTTATCACCTGAGAATGACAAAATTCTTTGTAGAAAAAATGTTATCTACCAGACAAGATGGTCAACATGTTAAAACAAAAGGACGCACCAAAAAGAAAACTGCAACTTTAACAAAGCAGATACCGTCTATGCTACTTGACTAACAAAACAATGCAATGTTGTTGCAAACTGCAAATGGACGGTCAGAGTAACAACAATTTAATAAATCACAACAAATAATATTTGATACTTCACAATACATTCTTTAGAACTGCATACTACGTAAAAATAAACTCACCGTAAAAAATATATATATATATACACATACAAATATATATGTTGGCACAGCATGTTTTGTTATTGTAAATTTGGGAACATTATTTACATTTACATTCTAAAATGTGACATTGCATACAGAACTGATTTACTGATTGTGTGACTGATACCGAGCATACACATACATTTCAACAACATTATATACACAATAATAAATACTAATACTGTAGATACAAGATCATACTTTGTACATTAAACACATAAAATGTTACAATTATTTTGTAATGGGAATTCTCAGAATCTGTACATTTGTGAAACTGGCAGATATATGGATACATGTATAATAGGAGCTGTCAACATGCTATGAGGAATGATTTCAGCACACATACAACTTTATGTCATACCTCTTTCCAACAGACAGGCTAATCAATACAGAAAAGAAAAATTAAATTAATTAAGAACTCTCCTATAATTATGTTAATTTTAGTTGCATGAAAAAATACCCAGCACTGTTCATGAGCTGTTCCAAAATAATGTGAGCAATTCTTGTTTCCCCATGTGTGGTATCTTACCATATCAACCTTCTTCACTTGTAAGATTCTCATAAGGTTCTCTCAGCAGTGAAGGTGTTGATGTTGGTCTTGTTAAAACCATATAACTCTTCAGTGGCCTAGATTTCATTCCTCTGATCTGGTTGGCCTAGTCATTCAGTTAACCCTTATCCACTTCCCAACAACTGCACTTTACATTCTCACTGAATTTGGTATATGAATGAAACTAATTAGGTTAATCAAAATTTAATAAGATGAAGAAATCTACAGTAAATTCTACATAGGTAAACTTTCATCTGATACATTTCCTATTCAGAACAAATAAGCTCTATTAGATGCTAATAAGGAATTAGTCTAGAAGCAAATGCAGAGAGAACTGAATAAAATGTTCATGTCTCATCACCAGACTGCAGGACACAATCATTATATAAAGGTAGCTAGGAAATACTTTGAAAAGTGGCATAGTTTAAAGATCTGGGAACAATGGTAACAAATCAAAAATGAATTCATGAATAAACTATGAGCAAACCAAATTCCAGGAATGCTCACTACCAAGCAGTTCAGAATCTTTTGTCTCCCCATATGCTGTCTAAGAATATGAAGATAAAGAACCTATAATTTTGTGCCTCACTTTAAGGGAAGAATAGAGGTTAAGGGTTTTGAGAACAGAGAGCTTAGGAGAATATATGGATTAATGAGGGATGAAGTGATAGGATGCTAGAGAAAACTGCATGAGGAACTTAATTGGATTAATGAGGGATGAAGTGATAAGACGCTAGAGAAAACTGCATGAGGAACTTAATATTTTATATTGTTCACCAAGTATTATTAGAGTGATCAAATCAAGGAGGATGAGACAGTCACGGCACGTAGCATGCATTGGGGGATGAGAAATCTATACAACATCGGTTGGAAAACCTGAAGGAAACACACCATTCAAAGACCTGGACGTAGATGATAAGAAAATATTAATATCGATCTTAGGGAAATCAGGTTTGGGTGTGTGGATTGGATTCATCTGGTTCAGGATAGGGACCAGTGTTAGGCTCTTGTGTGAATGTCAATAAATCTTTGTGCACCATAAAATGCAGGAACTTCCCTGATTAGCTGAGCATGCTATTAGCTTCTCAAGGACTCTACTCCATGGAGTTATTTAGTTATAAACAAATGAATATTATTACATCTAACATAAGACATTCACTGTAATTGAAAACAGTTCCTATTTAATGTTAATATTCATGGTCAGTTCTCTAGTTTACAGTTGCAATCCAAGGACTAAGCAAAGCAGATCCTGTGGCTTATAAAGCTCCTGCAGTGAGAAGTAGTGAACAAAAAAATATTTGGAAATGATTTTGAATGTATGTTACACATAAAAAGCATATCTGGATAATGTTGGGCCTTACTTTCATACTCACCCATTGATATTCTTCCAGAAAATTATCTAAAATAAGCTGATATTACATTTGTAATAATCAAAAAACTGTTAATACTTATTTTATAACCACTAAATCACATCTCTGAGAACAAACAATCAAAACACATCTTGTAAAGAAACCAATTAAATACTTCTTTCTGGAAAAATATCAATCACATTAACAGGACCTTTTTAGCATAAATAAACAAATGCTTTATGCATTAGATAAGTTATAATGAAGCATTATGATATTAATAAAAATTACAATTTTTATACTAATAGAATGATACTAAATGTTAAGAAGTATTAGATGATTTTTCTTTTTACTTTCTATTTATGACCATTTATGGAGCTATACCTCTTACAAACACAACTCCTTCTGCTGCCTATGAGAGAGTCTCCCAAAGTACCTACCTATTCAACAGAATATGCAGGTTCAAACCATGACCTGAACAACAAATTTTTGTTCATCTGAAATGTATATCGCTTAAGTGTGGTTGGATGGATTTTTGTTCACTGGCAGAACTAGGTAAGTGTGCCACATGTTTCCTGCCAATGTAATATGTAGTGGACATTATGAAGCACTAACAGATAGAAGAAAACTGGAATGTACATTGGTTTCTTCTCAAAATATTAAATAGCATGTATGTATGGTTCCTATTTTTGTTGGAAACAGGTACATGAATTACCACATTGCTTTGCAGTGATTAGACTAAAGCTTTGCCTGTGGTGCTGTTAGCTCAATACTTTATTGCATATTTTAATTTTAAATATGTCATTACTGTATGTTATTATGTTAGAACAGACAGTCCTTTTAATTTTACTATTTTATACTGTGCTATGAAAAGTAAAGGTTGATGATTAATTCTATCTTCTAAAATTTTAATTCAAATATGAACAAACTGCACCACCAACTTAACAGGAATATCTTCCAACAAGAGTCCCATACACACAGAACCAAATCAAATAGCTTAGTAAATATGTTCATTCAGCTCAAAGGTCCCAGCTGAAGAGACAAGATTCTGAGCCCTAGAGGTCCCAACTGAACAGGTGATGCTTCACCAGCATGTCTTGGACTCCGTCCTTCAGCGGTTGCGATTGCTCCTTCCTTGCTGGCAATTCCCAATCAGGATTCAGGTTGAATGCGAACTGAGAGAGGATCCGGAGTTCACACTTGATCTGCACCCAGCCTGGGCTGTATACAAAGCTCCACGGCTGGTACCTGCAACCATATGCGGGTGATGCAAATGCCGACAGATTTAATTTTTAGAATAGATGTATGAGAAATCACCCTCTGCATATCATTCTAAAGTGAGTTCCTGATTAACTATAAGAATCAAGGTCTTACATTAATCAGACAGGCCTTAATACCTCCTTCTCTGCTGCAATACATATAACTTCATAAAAGTGCTGAAGATGGCACAACCTATGAATAGAAGCTGCTTGAAGGATCACTGAAATAATTAAGTATCATCAAATGCTTCACTTCTAACCCTTGAATTTAATTTGTTTATATTAGGGTCATTAAATGTCAAGTCAACAAATGGATGTGACATCAGTCACAGAATTTAGTAACACTTGTCAATCTTAATGTGTGATTCCTTATGAAGTAGTGCACAAGCACAGAGCTTCCCTAATATCAGCAATTCATAGCTATCAGTTTTCAGGAAGTATACACAAAAGAAAATGTCACACATGCAAGTTTCACAAAGTTAACATGGCAATAACTCTGGAATCTTTATCTAAAATCAGAACTTTTCAAAGTGTAAACAGTTTTGTTTGTATGCATGATTTTATATATTTTAGATAAATATTCAACACAGCATAGTATGCAAGATTTTAAGATCTGGAATCTTTGATTAGTTTTACATTATTTTACCAGGAAATTGTAGATCCGTGAGAATATCTGTAAGGCATATTTACTTCACTGTTGTTGTTAACCTATAACAGTATGCAATTTAGTTTAAACTAACAAAAAAATTACATAATTTTCATAAACTAAACAAAACTGAACATTTGTGAGCATGTGTTGGTGTGTTCAGTGTTATAGCAAGTTTGGCAGACTGCATATATTAAAATTGTCAGTATTGGACATTTGTTTTTATATGTATAAGAAAATCCACACTAGGCAAACACAAGCTGGACATTTGTTTACTATTTATGAATAACTAAGACCTAAGTGTAGTTAGTACGTATTAAAAAATAACCCAGTATTCTGTTTGTTAAAAACCTGCTAATGACAGCACCTTACACTAAAGCAAGCATGCTCTCCATGTAACAATGGTAGCTCGCAACATTTTGACTGTCATCAAAATGTCTCCTGTTTTCTCCAGATATTTGACATTTAAATGCCAAATAATATGTTGAGATATTTTTAAAAGAAGCAAAATTTCTTATAACAGAACTAGCTTTATTTAATGGGGACCACGGTATGGACACTATTTCTATCTCAAGCCATACTTCAAAATATTATTTTACCTAGACAACGGTCAATGTTCAAGTAAAATTCCCTTATGATAACAACGAATGTTGCTGAGATACAATTATCAATACCGTTGAAATTGATAGAATTAGTTTCTTGGTTTGGCAGTTATGAAAGATTCTTCTCCCAAAATGGTTTGAGCAACAAACAAATTATAAAATATTAATTTTCATGTGCAAAGATATTTTTAAAAGCTTCAAAGGATGGAAGTTCCTTACAATGTCTGAGAGTCTGAAATACAGAACAAGGAATCTTGATATTAAAAGAAAGTGACAAAGAACTCACCATTTCTGAACTACTTCAACACAGGAACAAAGAACCTCAAGCCAGAGATGGAGTACTTGCTCATTCAGTCCCAGACACACTAAGCTGCGTAACTTGACATCCATTTGTGCATGTGCATTGTCATGTGATAGGTTTATGGCTTGTACACACCTGTACAAAAGCTATGAAAAAAGAGAATGAAAATGAATCACAAGAACCATGTACTGCTTTTAACATGCGTCTATGACAGATTTGTTCAATGTGTTGTTTTTGTCAGTCATATTTCACAAAATCTCTTGTTTACACAAATTAATGATTCTTAAACACACAGAGTAATAAGAGAAATATTATACAGGTAATTTAAACAATATAAAACAATTAGTGTTTAACTTAAATGTTACTCCTCTTCCTCAGAATTAATAATAATTGTTTTAGAGCAAGCTTTTCTTTTGTACAGTATCTTAAATTCTAATATTATTATTGTATATGTTACTCAGCCACCTCCCATGATACTGATTGCATGCATTCCTTTGTTTCCTGAGCTACATGCCATAATAGTCTCAACCAACACCTGTATTATTATATTCTGTACAGTCATAATCACCTCCTCAGGTGTGAGCACTTTGCCATCCTCGTCCAAACGGTACGTCTTGCACAACACCAATCTGCTATACACTGAACTAAAATCTCTTTCTACCTCCTTGGCAGCTGCCTCTTCAATGAAAAGCCATGGATGACAAGGGCCCCCTGCACATAACACAAACTATGTTAAGAGTAAAATCAAATTTAGGGTCCATAAAATTTCATCAGTTTAGTCCTGTATGAGTAGTGGATTACGCCATACTGGGATACTGGGAACGACCCGTTCTTCAAGTGCCTGAGGACTGCGGGTCCCAACTTTTTTTTTCATTGGCTTGATCTATGGACATTCGGTAGGACTCCTTGGACGAGGGATCGGCCCGTCGCAGGATTACCCCCATATAATTTTTATATCTTGATTTTGTACAGTGTGTTAAGAAGCTGAGATAATCTTACACACACCACACTGATAACACGTAATGGTACTTGTCCATTATCCACTTTGTTTCTTTTCAAACTTGTGCTCTGTTTATTATTGTATTGTCAAATATAAATGTTCAGTCTTAGAAAATTACATTTTGTGTTAGTAAAATTAATACAATTAGTTTACGAGTCATCATTTGTAAGAATATTATTTATTTAAACATGATGTGTCACTGCTATGACAATATAATATTCTGCTACACATAATATAATGTTAATAAGCAATTTTGCGAATTTTGTTACTTATAAATTTCATATAATGTCAGTAAAAGGTGAAGAGTATCCACTCTACCTCAAGTGCTTAAAATTAAAGCCAAGGCAGGAAACTTAATTAGTTAATGCACTAGTGGCAACATAGTAACAAGACTTGATGAAAAAAGTTTGGTGAATCATTACAAGATGAACAGGAACGAAAAAAATGTCAGGTGGCACATATGACGGGAACCCTCACACATGCACTTTTACTGATCGGCCTGTTTGTTGTATTATCGCCTGTCTCTCTCTCTCTCTCTCTCTCTCTCTCTCTCTCTCTCTCTCTCTCTCTCTCTCTCTCTCTCTCTCTCTCTCTCTCTCTCTCTCTCTCTCTCTCTCTCTCTCTCTCTCTATATATATATATAATTTGAATGGGATTAATGATGGGATAGGAACTGAATCATTCACTAAGCTTTCTGATGAAGCCTTGTCATGTTATTTTATTATAATTTTTAGCATCTCTTAGGGAAAAAATTTGCCGAATATCCGAAGTCACTTAGAAAATGAATATTGCAGTAAAATATTACTGAATTTCACTTATAATGACGTTCTCAGGTTTCAAGATCATTCTGAATATCTAAAGTACAGTAGACAACATGGATTTTTTTAGAAAAGAACAAAATTCTATGTCAGCAATAGAGTATGTGTTTCCTTTATAGACTAGTAGGTTTTATTTAAATAGATTATATGTGCCTACAGTCCAGGTTTAGTCAGGAACAAATAGGCCACTTTAACAACAGACTAACCAAGACTTTAGGATGCATGCTTGAATGTTCCTATCACTTACCCCTTCACAGCTCATGTGAAAAAACGTAAGAGGAAAAACTTACCGAGAAAATTTGGTCTCTTCATACCATGTTCAAGTACCTGCTTTACAGCTGGACAGAGTGTTCCTCTGACCAAATCTGTAACAGCCTCAGACACACTGTCATCTCCAGCGCATGAATACTGTTTGCTGCGTTCATCCAGCAGCTCAACAAATTTGGCAGGAAACCAACCTATTATAACAAACATATGTTGTCATGTAAGAGGTGGCATTCAAGAGTTATGAGAATGCTCCTGCAACAACATCTGTGATAACAGTATGAGTTTTTTCAGTCAGGTGATGACAGTGTATACTTCCAGAAGAACTTTGCCTCATGTATGCCATTTTGTGTTATGGAGCTGTTTTGTGAAGGTATGCCAACATGTTCTAAAACATTCTTAAATGAGATATTCAAGTGATTAAAGAGCCTGCATCAAGTTTTGTTTGAAGCTTGATAGAACACTTTCTGAAATATGACATGTTATGGAGAGCCTTTAGAGAAGCAGACATATACAGATGTCAGGAGGTTGTGAAAAGACAGAACACTACAGTAGTAACCTTACAAAGTGATGGCTTGCTAAAGTTGAAATATATGTATATGGATGATGACTAAAACAAATTAAATACTTAAACTTTGAAAATTAAATATGAAAGCAGCAGATCTTAAATACCCAACAGCAACATGTGCTTCATAAATGTAAGAAATATCAGTATAATACTTACCTCGCAATCCATTGAGTTCACCAACCCAACAGTGTTCATCTTTCTGGCTGACTATTGTGATGATATCATTTTTTCGAAAGCCAAGTTCATCATCATCATGTCGCTCAAAATCTGTTCCAAAATAAGTAGAGAGTAATTTTGTAAATGTTAATAAAACATAGTTTAGTGCTACAAATAAACTTGGAATAGGGAATGTATAATGAAAAAGTTGGTGAAATTAGAATACAATAGTACAGACACAAGTTATTCATAGAAATGTATTATTTACAGTTGCAGTTAACAGGTTAAGATAACTAACAGAAATGCAAAACGTTAGCTTAGGAAACCCGAAGGTTCATCACCGAACTCACCAAAGCCCTCCACCAGACCCTGTCCTGGGCCAACAAAATCCACTCTCCTTCAACTCCTACCTCCCATAGATTCTGCCTGAGATTATCCTCCCATCTACGTTTAGGTCTCCCCAGCAGTCTCTTCCCTTCAGGTTTCCTAACCAGTACCTGGTGCACACCTCTTGTCTCATCCATGCACGCTACATGCCCAGCCCATCTCATTCTTCTTGACTTAATCACCCTGACAATATTGGGGGAGGAGTACAAATTTTTAAGTTCGTCATTATGCAGTTTTCTCCATACCCCATCGTCTTCTCTCCTTGGCCTAAATATCCTCCTCAACACCCTATTCTCACACACCTGCAATCTGTGTTCCTCCCTCAGAGTGAGAGACCATGTTCACACCCATACAAAACAGGCAGATTTATTGTTTAATATATTTTAATCTTCAGGTTCTTAGAAATCAGACGGGAAAACAGAATATTTTGAACTGAGAAGTAGCAAGCATTTCTGGAATTTAGTCTCCTCCTAACTTCCTCATGAGTATCATTTTGATTTGCTATTGTTCTTCCCAAATATTAGAACTTTGTCACACTTTCAAAGGATTTATTAGCCAGCCTAAGACAATTCTGCCCACCTATCTGCTGATGAGATACTAACATGTACTTAGTTTTTCTGAATTTCCGTGTTCCTCTTTATTGTATTTATATCACCCAATAAATTAACATCATTAGCATATGCCAATAGCTGATGTGTCCCATTCAATTGCAAACCCTCCTGCATATCTTGGACTTTCCTGATGGCATATTCTAGCGCAAAGTTAAAGAGCAAGGGAGACTCACCGGTTTCCTTGGTACACCAAATTCAATAAGAATATTGTACAGCAATTCTCTTTTCACAGAGTCATAAGCTTTTTGAAATCTATAAATAATTTATGTATTCCCACTGATGATCCCCAATAATTTCATTCACATATGGAGTTAATCTAGCCAGAAGAACCTTTTGCCACCTACTTTAATATGACACTCAAATTAAAATTAATAAAACTACAATTTAATTTCATATACTCACCAAGCAGGGCTTTAGCACGTCTCTTACGTGTGCGAGAAACACTGACGTAGTTGTCATGGTCACGGGCATGACTGTCCATACTATAATCTGGCACCAGTGCCACTTTGTTCAGTTTGGGATCCACTGACATGAAATGACGAGCCACCTGTAGAATTGCCTCACGCAAATCTACAAGTATTTCTACAAATAGAAAACACATTAGAATTTATTGAACAAAAGAACACTAAATAAATTTGTGAAAGGCCATTTTAGACACTTTTGGTTTTTGTTTCATATGTATTACAACTTAGATAATTTGTTGCAATTTGTGCAATGGTGATAGCAACTATTTTAACTTACATTTCATATGTGATAAAATACACAATACAAAGACATCTTAGGGGGTCTTGAGAGCAAGAAGCAGACTTCTGATATTTTCATAAATGCTTGACATCAGAAGCAATATAGTTATACCACCATGACTCAATATCAAATCTTCATTTGTGTTAAGAGGTTGAACAATGCATTGAAAATGACATGTGGATAGAAAATACTGTATGAGCTGTGCCCTCACATTTATCAGAAGACTGAAACAGGACATAAGGCACAAATTTGAAAAAATGTAGATAAGATGATGGAATTAGAGGTTCAAATCCTGCTCATAGTTTGGATGTTCCAAAATTATATTCTCAAAATGTTTCCTCATTAAACCATACACATTCTTCCCTGTTTCAGGCAGACTACTCCACAAAAGTGCCTGTATGTAAAAGTGGTGTAATTATTGTTATCAGTATATGATTACTACAATGTACATTCACTGAAAGCCTAGATACTTTACCAAACCACACAGTATATAAGCATAAGAACATATAGGTGAGATGAAGAAGCAGAAAAGTATGTTGATCTTCAGAAAATGTCACTATTTTTCCGCTTAACAACGCCCATTTTATACATAACTGAGGTAAACATATTTTAATAGTAACAACTACTATCTAAAATACACATACCAGTCTGGCGAATGTTTTTTGATTTGATATCATCCTCATTTGTCTCGTCTCCAAACAAGAGAAGTTGTATCACAGACTTTGATTTCTTGATTTGTCGTCTAAAAGACAAAAATAAAACACAACATTTAATGCCAGATATGAAGCTGGCTGTACTACCAGGCTCATCTTATTTATTTTATTTGTAGTTTATTTAATGATGCTATCTGTAGCTCAGACTATAAAGTGTCAAATGACAAGATATAGAAGAAAGTGATCATGAAGTAATTTAAGGCACTATCCTGCATTTGGTGGAAAATTAAGGAAACCCTCGATCAAGATAGGTGGTCTCTATGCCAAGATTTGAACCCAGAACCTACCAAATACAAAGCATGAATACTAACCATTCAACCATGTTTTGGTGGCTCCAGCTTGTTCTTACAGAGATATTTATTGTCATCTTGCCAAACAATGATATGGAGACTGTGTAAACTGCAGTATAAAATTACAGGATGGTTACATAAAGTTAACTGGAAAGGAATGGACAGAAAGCTTACCATGCCTAATGTATTAGAATGTACTAAAATAAAATGTCCCTTGGCTTGCTTAACACACTAGAACATGGTATACAAAGGGACATTCAAATTAACTGCTCAAACAGAATCAGGATATAGTAAATTCAAATGAGGCAGCATTTGCTTAGGATGACAGTAACAAATGATGAGCTCAGTGCTCAGCCAAGATGATCTTAATACCTCCTGAATGCAATCTGCATCAGAAGTCATAAGCTGGTTTTAAATCCATTCCATAGGGATCATCTGTTACTCATATGAAAAATACTGACACATACTTTGCTGGACAATGCACACGTTTCTCTTTGAAAAGCAAAACTACTCTTTATATGGATGGATGGTGGTCCTCTGAGTTATTGTGCCATACCATTCTGGCAATGTATGCCAACATTCCGAGAAACACAGTACCTATAACATGCTGGCACAACTGTATGCACAACAACCAAGAAAGCAACCAATCATCTGCATTCACATTGCCATGAAGACCTAAATACCTACGCCTGTTAATTTCTCATTTGTGCAGAAGGTAAAATTACAATATGGTGATTGTCTCAAAACTATAATTACTGTTCAGTCTGATACTGTTAGCTGGCAACAGACTTTTATTTTGTGAATTAAGTTTCACAAATAAGGTTATGCGAAACACTGAGATTATGTCAGATGTATTTCAAGTAAAGACCACGATGCATCAAGCTAAACAGTTTTGACAATTTATGCCAACTTATCTACACAATGGAAACAGCAGAAGGGAACTGGGTATTATAAGTTCTTCCTGAAACTTCCTAATTTAGAACTATGACATGTGTAATAAGTGGAAACATATTTAATTTGTTTTCAACACTCCAGTAAACATGTCTAACAAACTTCATTGAGCAGTGGCCTCAACCTTGAGGCCACTGCTAATAGCAACTCAGCCAGTCACAAAATTCCCTACCTTTTATAGAATTCAAAGATATACTTCTGTGTCTTCACAAGAATATGTCACTGATGTCTATCCTGAATCTTCTTTGGGCCATTCAAAAGAATCTGTCAAGCCTTTAACATGTACAATTTTTATATCAAGGGGTTGTCAGGCCATGCCCAATCCCGAAACTGGACAACAATCTTATGCTGGCTGTCCACAACTGCTTCTTTAACATAATCTCATAACCCTCCAAATCCAAAAATCTTCTCCTCTATGTGCAATCTAAACTTGAAATCTGTCACACAGTTTGTCACGTGAGGCCTGACCACTACATTGCAGTATGTCTATACCAGCATAAACCATAAATAAACTGCGAGTCATTCCTGAATTTCTCACACAGTTCATTAAAAATGCCTAAGAATTCATTCCATCCATCCACGTGCACAGAATTGACAGTCATTCAGAAACTATTCAAGAAATCCTTCACCTTTTATGGAATCTGAATGTTCATTACTGTGTTCACAAGATCCCACCATTAGACCCTTGAAGGTGAAGAGACAACTTGAATCCAGTACACCCCTTATTTCTTTAAGATGCATTTTAACATTATTATCCCATCATTAGCATCACAGAGCTCCAAAACTATCACTTCCATTGAGGTTTTCCAACTGAAATTTTGTAAACATCTCTCATCGCCACAAATGTTCCCTCACATGCCTTGCCCACATGTTCAACATTATATAACTGCTCATGAAGCTTATAATTTTGTAATTTTCTGTCTAACCTGAAAACAAGTTAAACTGCATCAGTTGTATCACTGCAAAAAAGAGAATGTTTCAATTCTTATGACAAAATTATAGACACTATTACCATTTTTGTGATGACTTACATTCAGTTAAAAACTCATTCTACCAAAAATTACTTAAGCTGGATGAAGCAGATCAAATGAATTAGCTTGAGTCATATTAAATCGTTGGATTTAAAAAGTTCCTGGGATGAATCCCAGAAACAGCTATCTTAAATGAGGATAGTGAATGATGAGATTGGGATATTGTTTTAATTCTTCCCCCAGAATTCATACAAATCCCAGATGCTGTGATAATCCTCAGAGCAGAATGTGACTTCAAGCATTAGCATGTCTAGTTTGTATTTAGAATATACTCAGTTGAAATCTTGGCCATGACACTCACAGTGCTGAGTCTCTCTTAAACATATTCAATGCAGTACTCCTTACTCCTTTCTAATTCAGTGCAAATTATTATTTGCTCAACTTCTGATAATAAATACAGCATTATTAAATAAGCCACAAACCTCCACAAGCAGGAGAAACATATCTGAGACTGAAAGTTTATAGCAACAAAAACCTGAACACTCACAAACACCTTTAACTTCATATGTTATGCAAATGTGATAGTGAAGCAAGGGAAAAGCACACAATATTGGTGATTGAAGAAGACATCGCCAAATACTTCTCTGCCACCCTGAAAATGCTGTTCCTGTACAGACATTGTCTATATTGCTTAAACCGGTTGAAATTCACCCAATTAAGTTCATCCTGAGAAACTACCAAAATTTCTCCTTGTTTCTCTTTAACTCTTCTTCTGAATAGAGGTTCATCATGCATACTTTATCCTTAAAATAACCCCATAAATAGGACAGATGAGGTAAGTTCAAATGAATGTGTTGACCACAAACCACAGCATATTATTTTCTCACCAACATCCTTTCCAAAGTCGTTTGTGGTGTAAGCTACATCAGAAAAGAAAGTCAAATGAGGGTCAGCTCAACTGTGTTGAACTGACTGCAAAGACCAATTGCAGAAAGCAATCTTGTTGGCCAAATCACGTGGTTGCAAAGCATAAACTACAGTCACCTTGCACAGACAAAGTTTAAGTAGCTTCTTCATTTTTGTTGCTGATGACTTCAAGATGCTGGTCTCTTGTGCAACGTGTCTCAGTAATATCTGTGGTGTGTTATAATCCAGCTTGCATTTCATCTAGTTTCTCTTCAGTAAGTGTACAACTCTTTCTTGGCCACAAGTGACCCATTAAACCTGACTCTATTGTTAAGTTCATGGATTTCTATTGTGCTTGGAACCACAATTCTGGGAAATATATAACCTTTTCTCTGATACTTTCTATCATAACTACATTTCATATACGATTCATACAGATAAAACACACTGTTTAACAGTATATAAAAACACCCACGTGAACAAAAACAAACAGTAATTAACACAATGTCAGACATAGCTGCATTGTTGGGTAACTAATTTTAGTGGCAACTAGTGCTAGCAATTGGTGGTAAGCCATGCAATTCGTGGTTGAGTTTAATTTTGTCAGTGAATGCACTGTACAAAGCAAATGAGGCATGAACAGAAAAATGTATTTATTAAACCTCAAAATAATACGGTCATTAACAAGCAAGATAAAATTATCAGAACCACAAACAATGAGCTGTAAAACACCAAGCATGCAAATTGAGTAAAAATTTTTAATGTTAAATAGAACAAGAAGCAAGACAATGTGACAACATGCAAATTCCTGTGCCAGCAAATTAACACAAAATGATTTAAAAGCAGTACATACTAAATCTGAGTAACAGTTAGGACAAATTACATTAGAGATCATGAATAATTTTAAGCATACTGTATGAATAGCAAATCCACCATCACAATATCCATATTAACAAAGCATAAGAGCAATGAAATGTAAAGATGCAACAGCATGCACAGCAATGCTAACCTAACCTGCACATTTGAACTACGCACAGTGATCACAAGAGACTACAGGCTAAAGCCATAACCAATCTGTTTTCCCTTTAGGTTGAATTTTAATTTACATGCCCTAAACTTTTTCTCTGAAAGTTATTTGTTCACTTTTCTCCTCAATCTGTTCTTTCTCCTCTGCAGAACCAGAGGCTCTATGTTATTTTCTTTTATCTGTTCTACATAGGTAAAACTACTGGGCATCCTCAGAATAGATTTCAACAGATCAACTACCATGCATCAGTTTGCTTTTTCTGATACTGGAGAAAAAAAAAGAGAGTATAATGGGACAGTACATCAGCAACTTCAACAGTCTTCAACTCAAGACAGAAGTATTGTACAATGTCTGTATTCTGGCATAGCTACAAAAGTAGACAGATCAATAAAACATGTTTAACCTTTATCTTACTAGCGTTCCCTGTCTGGGACGTAAGTTGTGTACTCAGCCCTATGAACGTTCCCGGTGTGGAACTCAAAACTTGCAACATTGTAAGTAGACTTGGCTATGTCTTTTGGCCTCTTTTAGGGGCTGCAAATATTGAATCACTTTCTCTAGGGTTCTGATAAGTTCAACATGAGCTGTCAACCCGGGAACTATAACCATAAGCAGGAATAAACATTGTTATTGTCAAGTGGGTTTCAGGCTTCGTTTTCAGACCCCCTATTCAAAGTTTCTCACATTCTTCCTGATGATGGGTGAAAAAAATGTGTATCCACTGAAGTAGCGGAAACAAATTTTTCTGTGTGGTCATTAGTTCACAACCATGGCTTCTATCATGTCGAATGAGCTTCCAAAGAAGAAAGTAGAGTTACTAAGGCCTATTTAGGCAATTAAGATATTAACTGCATTTTTAAAAAACTCTATGTATTCTCTGTTCTATTCGAATAAATATGGCTTTTATTTTGTCAATTTATCATGTTTACTTTAGATAATATTGAAGTTTTCCGTAGAGCGTGCACAAAAGTTTAAAAAACTGCAAAAAAACTCCGTAGGGCTGCTACCACTTTGGCATTTAAATCCCCGTCATTTAAAGGTTAAACAAAATCTGCAGTAAAGCGAACACAGGCACATCTATCTGATGCATTTCTACATTTTACACTAGCAAATGCCACTTCAAAGGCGCATGTGAGCGCGCACACACACACAAAACACACACAAACAAACCCAAACTGAACACGGCACATCAATCAGTTTCTGGTCTATTTACTGTATGACAACACAAATAAAAATACAGATGTTCAATTAGATATTAATAAGAAAGTTGTTCTAGAGGTAATCACTGAGGGAACCTGGCATATGTTCATGTCTGATCACCGGAATGCATGATAAAATTATAATCAATAGCTAACAAAGCCTTTGAAAACTTGGCAAATTTCAAAATTAGCCAATGACAGTAACAATTTAATATTATATTCATGAAGAAATTAAGGGCACATTAAATATGGGGAATGCTTTCATCTATTCAGTTTAGAATTATTTGTCCTTGTGTCTCCTGTCCAAAAATATAAGCGTTAAAACATACAAAAGTATATATTTATCTGTTTTGTCTGAGTGTGAAATTTGGTTTCTCACATTAAGCGAAGAACACAGACCGAAAGTGTCTGAAAACAGAGTGCTGAGGAGAATTTCTGTAGTGAAAAGAATGAAGTGACAGATTGCTGGAGAGAAATGCATAAAAGGAGCTTTATGATTGTTATTCTTCATCAATTGTTATCAGGGTGATCAAATTGAGGAAGACTACATAGACAGGACATGTGCCAGGCACACAATGGATGAAAAAGCATAAAAACTGGTTAGAAATCTGACCTCTCTCCCTTTATCAGTTACTGATTCTTTTATAATGGCCCTACCTTCCTTACAAGTTCTGTTTCAGCACCTTTCTTCTTGTGTCATTACTTCTTCACCATCGTGTAATATAGCTCAAGTTTTCCCAAACTGTTTTCTTCTCCTCTGTAATTACAGAGTCTGTTTTTATCTTATCATGACTTATGTATGTTCATCAGATTTATTCTCCTGTGTAGCTACTCATTTAATAACACATACTACAGGCCCAATAATCCCAACATCATCTTTTTTCCACTCACTGAAGATTTTTCTAATTTTCCCCTTATATCATTATTTGACATATCTTGCACATCCCTCACAAGTGTAATTTCCTATACATCTTAACAAGATGGTGTCCTCTTCAGTCAAAAACGTACCTGACTCCCTCATACGATGATAATCATAATTTATATAAACTGAGCCTCTGGAATCCTTCATATCCTCCTTGCTGACTGCCTCAGTGCAACCCAAAGCTTTCTTCCTACAACTGCAGCCTATGTCTGCTTGTCATGTGTCTTCCACGCCCAGGCAGGAACATAGCAAACACAGCCATGAAATACAGCAAGCACAGATGCAAAGAAGTGCCACAGTCTCTGTAGGTACCCTGACCTGCTAAGATGCTGTTTCGGAAGATTTCGTGCAGCTTCAGGGTTCCCCACTAGTGCCCCTCGATCAGCCATCAGGTATGCCAGGTGGCGCCGTCGATGAGTTTCCATCACCATATCACTGAGTGATGCTGCCACCATAAATGAGATCTATACAGCAAATACAAGAAAAATGTCAGTATAACCTAATACCAAATGTGTTACAATTTTTAGAATGACACATAAGATATTTGATGTTTGCTTTAGAGGGTTAAAAATGTAAGTAACTAATTCTGTTGGAACAGCATTCTTTAAGCAAATGACAGTTAATCAGCTGGCCAAGGAAATCTTTGTTTTTTTATAGGTGCTGATTGTGCATCAACAAGTTCACAGAAGTTTGCCAATGACACTTCTTGTGATCTACAAACATAGCACATGCCTTGCCCAACCCCCTAGCAGCAACAATTCAAGATTTCTACTGTAGTTCACTACTAATTCAGATCCTGTTTCTGGGTGGTGGCAGCTGTATATGCAGACAGTACTCAAGAGATCCCTACTGACTCCGTCTTCAAGGTGAAGTGAGCAGCAAGTAACCCTTGTTAGTACTGACAGCACAAGCCAATGGTAATCGAAACAGAAAAATAGAACCTCAAACTCATTCTGGGGATGGGGGAAAGAAGGTGTAAATGAGTGAGACATCTGGAATGGTGGAAAACTTGCATGGAACGGGCAGGGATGAAAGAAAGGAACACAGATAAGAGAAATGAGTTTGGAACGACAGATAGCATTTCCAGTATATGTTGTAATCTGGTACTTTTTATTTGTAATGTGTTTAGGCTATAGATTTACTGGTTACACTAGCAGTCCAAATCTCAGGGATCCTAACTTGATGAGAGGAGTGTCTGACTCTTTCACCTGAAAGGTTAAATGATTTCTGGCTGTGCTTGCAAGAAGCTTACTGTATAAGAAAGTGTAACTCACCTGTGGCTCACAGAGATTGCCAGGCTAGAGGCAGGGCAATGAACTTGCACACAATGATGCACTCAACTTTCTGGATATTGATAATTCACTGGAAAATCACTATTTTCCCATCTCATATGCACAGTACCTAGGTCATTGCAATGCTTATGACAGGTGGGATAACCTAGAAGTCGTATTATGGCTGGACAATGTACAGCCATACAGAACTAGACATGAACACGTTAGCACTAATGATAAAAGCCCCTCTACTAAAAAACAAAGCGGCTGTTCACAATGAAGTGACATTCTTTTCCACAGTTAGTAGATAAGAATAACTGGGTAGTTTGAAGTAAAGCCCAAGTTTAAAAATTAAAATACTTCCACTACTTAAAAATGTAGGTCTTATTTAAAATCTGAAAATTACAGTTTCTGCAATTTTCAGTTGCACAGAGCGCTAGAACAAGCCTTGAAAACATTCTTACATCTAACAGATGATCGACGTCTTCAATGTCACCTGGTATGTCTGAGAGAGCATTAAAAATCTCTGCTGAATTTTCCAGCTGCCTAAGATCTGGTTCTGGAAACAAAATTTAATAAATTCATTGATTACTTTCGGTTACTTAAATAAAATACGACATACTATTATCCACCTTACTATCAGTTGCCTGGGACAATGGAGAGGGCAGGGGGCACAAAGAACAAGAAAACATGGATAAACCAAAATTAGCTTATTTTTAGCTTACAGATGTCGCACCACAAAGTATTCATGCTAAAGTTTACCATTAATTTTAAATATTAGTCCCGAAGGCCTATGTCATTTCCATCGTAATCTCCTTCCATATTCTTAACATTCCTTGTTCCTTGTAAACTGTAAATGTAAACTCTCTTTGGGACATAATTTTCTTCCATCCTTTCAACATTTTCTTACCACTTATTTATAACATCCAACTAACTTCATTAAGCAACTATCAATATCTAGCCTAGAAACTCCCTGCATTTTATAGAACCAAAAGGTTGATTATTGTGTTCACAAGAGTCCACCACCAATCCCTAGAAGCTTCAGTCCTGTTTACATTAAGGTTACTATAACTGTGACATATTCTTTATAAAGGTAAAGGTAAAGCTGTTCCTGTCTGATACCCACCTGGGCAGTCTAGATCTAGTCTGGATGCAATAGTAAAGAAGAAAATCCCAGTCTCTGTTGTGAGTCTAACTATGGTCATCTATCCCAAAGATAGGCACTTGACTGACTGAGCTATAGTAGCACATCCACAGTCTATGCAATTATATAAATTTGCTTCCAATTTCACTTTTAAATAAAAAGTGATGCTAAGATGTAATAATAACATTACTAATGTTTAGCGTACCTTTAATTTTGAGCATGCCAAGCGTAACTTGGAATAAAACAATGGAACCATCAAAGAAGAAAAGATCCCATATACGCAAAAGTATCTTCATGTGAACGACAGATGCAAATAAAGTAAGGAACCAATGCAGAGTGATGAGACTGAGCTCAATGTCATGCTCTTTGAGAGTCACATCCACATCTGGAAGGTAGTTGCAGATCAGGGTCCTCAGCACACGCTGGTCTGCCTGTATCCCTGCAACACATGTTCAACTGTCTCATTCTGTATGCTTTTCATACTGATCATGGTGGACTGTCACACAGAACTCACCATTGTAACAGTGACAACGAGACTCATGTTCCATAAATTGGATTTACCTAGGAGTGTAGACGAATAGTATGATGCTGGCAGAATGTCCTCCACAATGGTGCTCAACATCCAAAATGCATCATCCTCCTCCATCAGCAACAGTAGTGATGAAGCCATCATACCAGTCCCCTGGCAGTACCTACAGAAATCATGTAAAATTCTGGCACCCTTTTATATGTAATCACTGTGGAAGAAAGGGTCAGACGACATTGGGAACTTTCACTTATTTAGGTTAGACAATTTAACCAATACAGAAACAACAGGGGCAAGACCATGGGATGAGGGTGGCCAAGTCCCTGGGGGTAGCAAGCCCAGGACAGTGGATGCCAAGGCATGTACAAGCTCAGCAAGGGGAAAGCCATGCATTCTAGAAGACTGTGGGAATGGTGT
Source organism: Zootermopsis nevadensis (assembly GCF_000696155.1). Next base: position 589,485 of record NW_019059761.1, read on the forward strand.
GGGGAGGGGATGTGAGAGGAAGCCTGGAGGCAAAAGCCTTTAATGGGCAAAGCCCAGAGCTGGACAACCCCAGTAGGTCAGCTTTTTGACGTAAATACGTCTATAAGGAAGGGTCATTCGGCAAAAAAGTGTAACAAAAAAGGGGAACGAAAAAGTGTAACAATGGTTACCTAGGGAATGTCGTCTGTTTACTCAGCATTTTTGTTACCTAAGAAACGTCATGTTTACTTGGCATTGTTGTTACCTATAAAACATTACATTACCTTACCTTACATTACATTATATTACATTTCATTACATTCAGCTACCACAGACCCATCTTAAGCGTAACTAATTCAAGTTAAATAAGCAATGTCTTAATCAAACTTTACGCAATTGTAAAGAATGTATAAAGGAAATATTTAGAATAAAGCCAATATATAAACTTCCTTTCCGTATAGACGTATTTACGTCAAATTCTCCGGAACCGTGGTTCCACTGCCAACTTTTCAAGTAAGCATGGAAGGAAAGCTAGGGGGTAAACCCAAAGGGAAGATAATGTCCAAGGGAAACCCCTCATAAGGCAAGGCCCACAAAAGTAAGCCCAAGGGGTAAAGTTTTGAAAGAGGGGCCAAAGCCGACAGCTAGGCAATTCCAAGAGGCCAAGCCATTGGAAGTAAGTACTGGAAAAAGGTAGTGGGTAAATCCGAGGGTGGCCAAGCTATGGAGACCAAGCCTAAATGCGCAAAGGCCTGGAGGGAAATACCCAATTAAGTCAAACCCCTGGCAAAATCTGTATGCAGTAAAGAACTTTGACACAGTATTTCACAAATTAGTATACTTCTTAAAGAAATGCAAGTTACTGAAACCACACATATCAACAATACAACTGAAGACAACTACAAAATATAGCAACAAATACATTAGCTACCAGTATAATTTTTTTCGTGAAATCTCTTAACAAAATATTGGCACATCCATTACAGATTCTTTGTGATAAATCCCCTGAAATATTCTGTGTAACTGTAAAGGCTAAACACATATCAATTTTGAAACCACTGACATAAACTGGTAACTCAGAGGGAGAAAATGGACTATTTCAACAAATGACTGTAATCATGAGCAGAATGCACTGCATCAGAGTAACCCATAAGTAAAATACACAATAGTAGAAGGTATAAAGTAAAGACAGTAGACATGTGTATCTACATATCTTTTATATATTACTTTCTGTTGAAAGTGCAAACAGAAGTTTCTTTAATTGTATATCTTCCATCATACATTATATATTCCTTGCAGAGCACTTAAAATTAGGCCATTATTAAATGCCAAGGCCTAATCCTCATGGGTATAATTAGTGTGACGTGTCGCCGTGAGTGCAGCGGATTTGCGCTGGAGGGTAGGGGCCGCTTGACTTCCAGGCTGCCTGGTCTGCATCTTTAGATGCTATATGAACTCCTACGTGCATTGTTGTGTTACCTAAGAAACAGTTTAGTCATCTGTTTATTTCCATTGTTATGTTTGTTTAACTGCCGTTGACAATCGGCTTTCGAGTTAGGGTGCTACAGGCCAATGTGTTTGCGTATGTGAAAAGCACCGAGCTCGGGGGACCAGATAGGCTCGAAGGACAGTGAGTGTGTGTGTGCGTGCACGCGTTGAGAGCAGAGAACATGACTCAGATACTGTTGTTGTAGTAGAGAGTTGCCTGTCAGTGTAGACCTCTGTATCTGATTTAATTTAACGTGAATAAATCAAGGGTTGACAACCAAGGTTGTAATTACCAACCTACGTCACAGTATTATTAATGAACACATCCCCATTCATATAGTGAGGGATTAACGGACTGTAAAATGATGTAAACCCACATAAGTGAACAATCTTATCTGTCCAGATGACTGATGCAAGTTACACAGAAACATCTGGTAAGGATTCAAGCCTGACAATTTCACCAGCAAACACTCTGAAATGGTAACATAAAACAGAGGTCCTTTTTACACTGAGGTTATTGAACATACCCAATGTCTGGGTAAAGCCATGCTAGCCCTCGCAACAGCCTGCGGAGTCGAGGTATTCCTGTGCTATCCAGATGACTGAAACATACATTTCCTGGCATGGTACGTAATAAGTCTTTTTCAATCTGCTTAGATGTCATAAGTACATCATTGCTGGAAGCCTTCACAATGTCTTTGTAGCTCATTTCAGAGGACAATTTCTTCTGTAATGCACCTGTGGACAAAAATATATTCTTCAGAACCCAGTAACATGTACAGAGTCACTTAAAACGAAAATTGGTACCCTAACATAGACAACCCCTTCTATTCTACTGACAAAACAAATTCAGTTTTGGAATTCGGCCATGTTGTATTTTGCAGGTGTGTCAACAGTTTGGCAAACTCAGCTGTTCCATCTGCAGGGTGAATGACTTTAAGAAAGGAGAGGGAGAATCTGTTATATAAGTGTGGCAGTGGAAGGTCAGCAAGGGGTTAAGTGACGTGACTGGACAAGCACAAGAAGGGGACGGCAATATCTAACGGCCCCGTGGTTCTGAAGAAACTTGGGGAGAAAGAGGAAGCAGGAGGTAAAACCTGACTTCACCCAGCTGTAAGTGTTTAATGGTGGTAAGGCCATACAGTTAAGTAGGAAACTTAGAAGTAAGCCATGATGCCTTCCACATTGGATAGCACCACACCACTTCTCTGTTTGCTCACTCATGCCACTCAACTCCCACTACCAGAGCCACTGAACAGCTAGCTCCCTTTACCATCCACAGACAATCATGTTGAAGACGGTAACTGCAACATTTGACAAAATGCTGGAATACCTTTGACACACAATTAAGCTAAACCACAAGAGCCAAGTTAAGCATGAAACTCTGGCTGCAAAAACCAAAGGAAATTAATGATAAAATGTTTCACCAATAATATGGCGCATTAAGTGCTCTTCGTTCTTTAAAAATAACTAAAACACTACTGTTTGAGTGACTCTCAAAAATGACCTGTCATTCCAATTGCTTATTCCAAAGTAGGTGATACTTCAAGGCATCTCACTTCATAGGAATTGTGTTATCTCTCAGACAAACAACTGTGACAAGACGGATGAAAACTAATGTTTTTTTAAAACTGTCACTGTATTCATAAAAAACTAATGTAATGAGTGACACAAACTGGACAACATAAATATGAGTATCAAGTAGTTTATGACGAAGAGGAGGGACACAGCATCCAAAAAGCGAAGAACCCTTCAATCCCTTTCATCACAGTGATAATTTACAGATTATATATCTCACCTGACAGACGCATCCACATCTGAGGACGAAGAGAATGAGGTATTCCTGCTCGAACCATTGAGCGCAATTTCTCTGTCCGAGGCAGTCTTACTTCTACCTTGTCCCACGTTAAATCACAGACTTCCTTATTATGACTGAACTCCAAGTGCGCTACCCACTGCAGTCTGAGAACAAGGAACAAAACGTTAGTAAAGAAGACAAGATCTTGTTCCTGCCTTTGAAAGCAAAGTCATGAATTGAATTTGGACTAAGAACAGTTGGTTGGTTGATTGATTCACATATTATTTAATGACATTGGACTAACTGCAGAATTTATTTAGCACCCAATGATATAATAGGATGACTGTGTGCAGTAAACTGAAAATGATGAAGATGCAAGTGGTCATGGCTTATTTAAAGTACAAATCCAGTACTTGAAGGACTGAGGAAAGCTGTGAAAATTTTTAGTGATACCCAGCTTTATTTATTGTTTATGTAATGACAGTCAATAGCTCAGATTATGTAGCATCATATGATAGGATGATTAATAACTAACAATAGGGAAAAGATAAGCTGAGGTAGCTCAGTCATTACACTGTCTCACTATGGATTGGATAACTGGAGGTTGATTCCCAGTAGGGACAAAGGATTTTTCTTCTAGCCTCTACATAAAGACTGGCTCTGGGGCCAAACCAGCCCATCCAATGGGCACCAGTGGTCCTTTCCATGGGAGAAAAGTGCAGCTGGAGTGTGGCCCTAATGTCAAGGTCACAAACAAGTAGGAGCTGTAGTGATTCTCCCCCTCCCCTAAAGTCTCCATAGCACGTAGCAGGATAACTTCACTTTAATAGGGAAAGGATGTGGAAGGAAGATGTCATGGCCTAATCTAAGGTACTAACCCCAGGAAAGCCACAAAGAAACCTTACTTTGGACAGCATGTCTTGAGGCAGGAATTTGAATGTGTAGGAGTGGTTATGACAACTGGTCAACTGACTCCCTGTTGGGATTCATACTGCATACCTCCCAATAGTGAATTAGACAAGATCTGTAAACCCACTTGATAATTAGAAATGGTAAATTTGGCAAAATACAGGTATAATTTATGGACCATAACTGATTTACCATAATCAACACTACTTCACCGTTTCTTCAGTCTTCTGTCATCTCACAATCAGGGACATAACCACCATACGATATGTGTCGTCACTATCTCTGCTTCTGTGAATCTCAACTGCACTGTATGTTTTTTCTTTCATGCCTATTTAAACATAATTACTTTACCAGTTGTTTCTTCCTGTCAAATATCAGTGAAGAATATTTTTTTGTTAATTTGATATTGATTAATTTTTCTGACAGGTCATTTAAACTTAATACATATCCGAATACGGTAAGAATAATTACTTTGAACATCTCATACACTATTTATTTTATTTATTTAGTGTTCTGTCTGACGACAGGTCCATATGAACAGGATCCTTCCATCCTTTTCTCGGACTGGGACCTGTTCATATACGTTCTTGGCAGATGATCCAGAAGTGGTTTGCCATTGCCTTCTTCTGTGTGTGAATGTAGTAATTGTTGGGATGCCACGGAGAAACCGGGGAAGCCCCCGGAGGAAAACTCCGTGTTGCCTAGACCACGGCCTTGCCCAACACAAGTTATAAATTCGGGCACCGCCGGGAATCGAACCCGAGACCCCAGGATTACAAGGCCAGCGTTCTAACCGCTAGACCACCGTGGCTTGTTCTCATACACTACTCATCTACTATAAAAATTTGTGATTCCTCGTTGTCTTCAAGAAATGACGTCATTAACAATGTCAACAGATATTTGTTTACTCGGCATTGTTGTGTTCCACAACAATGCCGAGTAAACAAATATCTGTTGACATTGTTAATGACGTCATTTCTTGAAGACAACGAGGAATCACAAATTTTTATAGTAGATGAGTAGTGTATGAGAACAAGCCACGGTGGTCTAGCGGTTAGAACGCTGGCCTTGTAATCCTGGGGTCTCGGGTTCGA
>NW_019059761.1:595611-612355 GCF_000696155.1 Zootermopsis nevadensis
ACACGTCACCCCCCCCCTCCCCCCCGAAGTGGAGGTTAGTTTAGTGTCTTACTAAAGATTTTAAAACGCAACTAACCCCTCCGAGGGGGGGTTGTCAAGTGTTTTAACCCCCCATTCGGGTGGGTTAGTTTAGTTTTTTACTCAAGATTTTAAAACGGGGGGGTTCGTCAGATATTTTAACCACCATTGGGGGGTTGTTTAGTTTCTTAATCAAGGGTTAAAACACTTGAATGAGACACTAAACTAACTCTTCCGAAGAGGGTTAGTTTAGTGTCTTACTCAAGACTTTAAAACGCAAACAACCCCCCCAAAGGGGGGTTGGTCAAGTGTTTAAACCCCCCATTCGGCGCGGTTAGTTTAGTTTCTTACACAAGGTTGGTGGCGTTTTACAAACTTGAGCTCCGAAAGGAGCGCCCTGCTCTAGTTTTAATAAAATGTTGAGACTGGCAGGAAACACTTTTATGTTGTTCAACTTCACATGATGCAACAAAGGGTCAGATTCACAGGCTCAATGATAATACTATTGCAAGCACTCATAACAGCAGCCTGAGATTATATCAGCAAGTTATTACCCCCCAAGTACCATGATTCATAGCCACCCAACCCTGCTTCAAGCAATATCAGTATGGTGCATGCACAAGGTCATGGAGACATCTGGCAGCCAGTGGAACTTTCTCCCAATTATAAAGAAATTAGTAGCTGTATGATTTTCAGCCTCTCTATGGAACTACACAAACCAGTACTTGTGTGTCACACTAGTAGTCTGGAGTGATCAAGCAAACAGTGTGCTCTGGTGACTGAGCTGAATAAACGAGTGAGTGAGACATAGCTAGAAGCAGTACTTAGATATGAGTGAAGTCAAGAGACAAAGACAGAAACACTGGTGTTCTGCATTGAAGAAGTTAGCTGTTGGAACAGAAGTGAGTCAAACAGCAACAAAACCAAAGTTAAAAGAAATAATTCACTGAAAATAGAATGTGGAATAAATCCATCCGTCATCTTAAAAAAACGCATGTGTAAACATATTGATTATTCTTCCAAAGTTTAATATCTATGACCTGTATGCATGTAATTAGGATAAATGAATATTTAAAAACATGGAGACACTAAGTTTCTCCTACACACTGCTGTCTACAGTCCACAGATCAGGAGAGAATCCCTGCTAGGAATTTGATACACGCGCATGCGCAAGATTTCGCGGTGAGTGACAACCGATCCTAAAAGCATTCGTTCCACAACCACTGAACAAACAACAGATGACAGGCTTTGATGTGTTCTAATGGGTACAGCTTTAAGATTACCTCACAGTGGCACAGTGATTTAATCTAGAATATTATCGCAACACCCGCAGAACACATTAGAGGTGCACTCACTACACGCTACTCGTAACAGCTTGATGTTTTCAGTCTGTGTGTAGTAGTGTAAACTATGGCGTGTCACATTTCCCACCAATAGCAGCCCTGTAGTCCACTTGATAGTAAACATTCCCCCTGCACCGCCCCAGAAACGACTTCCCTCAGCAGGGTTTTTCTCGTGATCTGTGGACAGTATCTGCAAGTCCACATGATGGAACTATCCAGAAGTCCAACATCAACATATTCACTACTGTGGGAATCTTGTATCTCATAAGATTTACAAATTTTAAGTTATAGAAATGTGTAATTAAAATTGAAGAACTGAATATTGTACTTTCTGGAATGACAAGATACACTCCTTGTTTCGAGTATGCAATAACCAATTTGTGTACGTAAATGACAGTATGGCTATTACTTTGCTGCAGAGACCCATGATTCAGTAGCTGATGTGGAGCCTAGAAGAGTATTCACAATTAATTCTTCTGACATCACTATTCATAATGAATCTTCCATCAATGAATCATTTCTACATGCATGAGTTTTAAAATTAACTGATAAAATAAGTGGAAAGGTGTATTTAATTCCTGGAGGGACTCAGGAAAACTGCTAAATCTTCAGCTGGGCTCCAGGCTGAAATTTAAACCTGGGATTACCCAAATACAAGGCAGGAGTGGTTACTCTTAGATGCGATGTTCAGTTCTATGCAGCTGAAAAAAAGCAGTGTTCAAATAATAAATCAATCAAGGTAGTTTACCTGTGCTGTGGATCTTCAACAAATGGAATTCCTAACAGTTTGTTAGAATTTTGTTCAGGGCCATCTTCTTCTTCCACTCGGAAACCAAATTCATCAAACCTATAAACAAATTATTAGCTATTAGCATGCATGCATACATACATAACAATAGTTCTAGCATGTTGTAAACACTTGCTGTGACATCCAACTGTCATAAAGTTCATATTTATTATTTTAGAACATTTTGCGTACTTAAAATGTTTAACAGGCCCAACAGTTCAAAAGTAACTCCAAACTGCTGTCTGTCATCTATCAACATATGTATAAAATTAATGCTGCCTAATTTTAATCCCACAGTGCGATTTAGAAAAGCCGCATGAGGATCTTGCCTGTTCGAAGATGAGTGGATTTGATGTGTGAGATTAATCTCATGATAATGTCCTATCAAAATGGCTGCTTCACTGGATGCATGAACTAAGTAGATATGATTTATTACATTACAGAAGAAGCTAGTCTATTGGAAACTTATAGGCTCTTAAACAATGTGTATGGCAACTGATCCATTAATGTGAGCACTGCTACATATTCGGTCAGGCATTTTGGAGTGGGAAATATGATTCTGCTGACAGGTCTCAAACAGGCAGTCTTGTAACAGCAATGACACTGGAACACAGGAGTCAAAAGGATGCACTTTTTAATATGATCACTAACAACATGGAAGTTAGAAAACCAGATACTCCAAGATTCGTAGGTTGTGGGTTCCATTAATACTGATCGAAAAACACAAAACCCAGAACTCTGAGAGCAATATGAAATTATAACTGAAGACTTTCTGTCATGTATTACATAGCTAATAACACAAGGGCTCACCATTATCACAGTGACAGTGTATGGAGGAGCACCATAATATGTCATTAAAGGTGAAGTAGGAAGACACCCTTCCATGGAAAAGGTACCATGACCAACCCCATCTGCTGAAATGCCAAGTCTGAATCATAAGGCAACACAGCATCCAAGTGTGCCAAGATCCAGAGATCAAAGTGACCAAGGTTTTGAGCTTCTTGCAATCTATGGTCCTGGGAAATATCCATATAGATTTTCACAAACTATCTTTGGACATGTTATGTTACCACAAATCAAAGAAAGAATGCAAACTGAACTTGACTGTACCTCACTTCCCTAAGCAGAGACTGCTTATCGTTTAATGAGCATCGCCCAAGGTGGTGAAGACTTTAACCTACTCTAGAACAATGTAAAATGAGTTCTATCAGGTGTAAAAATCAAAGGCATGTAAACAATTTAATGCACCTACAGATGTTCTCAATTTAAATATCTAAAGATGTGTGCACAGCAACAGACGTGCCTAACAGTGAACTTCACTAACAACACAGGCAAACTTTCAACATTGTTTCCCTTTCTCTTCATGCTCCACTGACATTTCTAGCAGCAAATGACATTGAGAAGTGCACCATAATTGCACACACATTCTGTGTAAGCGCTACAGCTGTGTTACCTGTATTCAGGCTGTGAATTAGGATCATCAGGTTGTTGCCCAAGCTTAGTAAGAATATCCTGAGGCCACATGGATGGTGTCAGGGCAGAAAATGGCCCTCCTGGTGTTGGTGTTACACTGTCAGCTTTAATGCTGAGTCCTTCTGTGCCTTCCCCAAGATATGAAGTATCTGTTTCTCCTTCATCTTCAGATAAAGCTGTATCAACTTTCATCTGTAACATCCAAAGAATATTTACAGAAATCATCAATACTATGCCATTAATACCCGGAAACTGCTTGCAATAACCACATAAAAACATTTTACTAGAGATGAACATCAAGCAAGTATACATAGCTTAGGTAATGTAATTCTATATATTGGAAAATCAACAGTATGCTGATGTTGGCCTTCTGGATTGAAATGCTGTGTGAACTTAACACTGCTTCCATCTTCAGCTCAAATAAACATTAGTTTGGATGGAAACCTGGAAAATTGTCTAAAACATAAACATATTTCTAAGAATAGACATACCTAATCTACAAGACAACTAACCATGTTATATAAGAGATAATACTGAATGAAGTTCACATTCTATAAATAAACCCTCTTAGGAATGACCTCTCCTCCTGCCAAAATATCCACTCAACATTCTGTTCTCTTAGGAATGACCTCTCCTCCTTCTGCCAAAATATCCACTCAACATTCTGTCTCTTCTGCTAATGATCATTTTACACTTACACTGTTATTAAATAAGGACAATGTAATAAGATTTTGAACAAAGTTCAATCATAAAGTTGTGATGAGAAGAATATAAACAAACATTTCATGTTTCCAATGAATGAATGAATGAATCAATTAATACAGAGTTTACAATGGTAGGTAAGTACTTACATGAGTGAGATACTTTCATAATTAATATTTCTCTTACCTAATATATTATTTAATTTGTATTTGCCTGATATAATATTATATTTGTATAAGAATAATATTTTGCAATAAATACATCTTCATGTGGAACAATCAGAATCTCTGTTCAAAAGAAAAAGAAGACAAGCATTCAACAGAAGACCAGGCTGAGGCTGCCAAAAAACAGTGTCAATAACATGGACTGATGTATAATCAACCTTTATCATATGGAATAGAAGATTTAAACTGCTATACTGCAGAGCTACCATCTGGATTTAAGCTCCAAAGTTTAACAGTTTAGCATGTAACACACAGACAGATGAATGCTCATAAGCAAACGAAGAAACAAGAAAACGCTACTTGTTGATGCAGAAGCATGAAAATGGCTGTCTTCTGGGTTGCTGCACCATGTAGTCTGGTAGAAGTTTACCAACGTTTCAGAGGTTCACTCTGCCTCCATCATCAGGGTGATGATAGAGGTACCAAGAACCTCTGAAATGTCAGTAAACTTCTACCAGACTACATGGTGCAGCAACCCAGAAGACTGCCATCTTCAGACTCACTGCCGTGAAAGCATCAAATCCTACACAGAAGCATTAATTTTCAAGGTTGGAAAGAAAGGCTATGAGAAGTGACTCAACAGATTGAATTTTGTTTTATAAAATGTAAGAATTCATGAATGGATAATAGCACCAGCAGTGAAGATCTGGTAACAAGTTATGCAATACAGCAACTGAATGGGACACATCCGCTATTGGCATATGCTGCTGATGTTAATTTATTGGGTGATGACATAAATACAATGAAGAGGAACACAGAAGTTTAACTAGAGGCTAGTAGACAGGTGGGGCTAGAAGTAAATTAAGAAACAACTAAGTACATGTTAGTATCTCGTCAGCAGACAGGAGGGCAGAATTATCTTAGGGTGGCTAATAAATCCTTTGAAAGTGTTATAAAGTTCAAATATTTGGGAACAACAATAACAAATCAAAATGATACTCATGAGGAAATTAGGAGGAGACTAAATTCCAGAAACTTCTCAGTTCAAAATATTTTGTCTTCCCATCTGATTTCTAGGGACCTGAAAATTAAAGTATACAAAACAATAATTTTGCCTGTTGTTTTGTATAGGTGAGAAACACGGTCTCTCACTCTAAGGGAGGAACATAGATTGCAGGTGTTTGAGAATAGGGTGTTCAGGAGGATATTTGGGCCTAGGAGAGAAGATGATGGGGTCTGGAGAAAACTACACAATGACGAACTTAAAAATTTATACTCCTCCCCCAATATTGTCAGGGTGATTAAGTCAAGAAGAATGAGATGGGCAGGGCATGTAGCGCGCATGGATGGGACAAGAGGTGTGCACCAGGTATTGGTTGGGAAGCCTGAGGGGAAGAGACTGCTGGGGAGACCTAGATGTAGATGGGAGGATGATGCCTGGTGGGATCTATGGGAGACAGGAGTTGAAGGCAATAGGATTTTGTTGACCCAGGACAGGGACCAGTGGAAGGGTTTGGTTAATTCAGTGATGAACCTTTGTGTTCGGTAAGCCATCTAGTTAGTTAGAGGCATCTAGCAGTACTGCGCAACAACTATCACCCAGGTCATTTGAAATAAAACTTCCTATCGACTGGTGTGGGTTTAAATGCAGCATACTTAGTATGCTGCATTTGTTTTCTGTTATCATTTTGAAAGTGTAAAGTTCTTTTGAGCTCACCCTGCATAATCTGACCCATTGGAAGCATCGTTATATAAACCAAGAATAATTGGCAACTCAACTTATTACAACTATACTGTCACTCACATAAATACTAAAACAAAGCAGTGAGTATACATATGTGATGTACAAATGAACACAAAATACAGGCAATAAAAAGGAAAGAGGAATGGTACTACAAGGCCAATAGTAAACACAACATGATGCTGACAGAACATAAAGAACTGCAGAATAATAATTTAGTAAGCATGAAATTACCAAAACTGTATTGTATTATTGTCCTTTTGCAACTGACAAATAACACCATTGCTATCAAGTGAGAGATCAGTCCTGCACATTAACTAGAAAAAGAAACAAAAACCTGCTCTGGACTAGGAAGACACAGCACTGAACATTAATTCTATTTGCATTTGGAAAATAACAATAGTTTGAACATTTTGCATTATATAATGTCAAATGGCAAAATTATTAATAAATAATGAATTGGCAGGATGTGGAAGGGAACAGCTGTGGCCTAATTTGAAGCACTACCCTGGCACTTGGCTAAGGGAAATCAGAAAAAACATGAAACCCTGTCAGGGTTTCTGGTCACTTACCCAAAACTTAAACCAGGGACCTGCAAACACTAAGCAGTAGCACTAACCACACACCTACCAAATTTGGTCACTGCACATGAAAAAGACTTAACTGAAAGTTAGGTATGTAAAATAAGGAACCAACAAATGTCCAGACAACAAGTACGTAACGAGCTGAATATTACACTGAATACTTGGCGTTTGAAAATTAATGGCAGTAAATATGCAATCCCACGCAGTACGTAATTTTAAATTATAAGAAGCTTGGAATATAAAACAGATTTACCTTATGCAATATAAAGCAATTTGTAGCACATAAACAGCATGCTTAATGGGAAATACAACATCACAGACGACATTAGTCTTGGGATTTAAACACCAACTTACATTGTAATCTTCCTTGCCTGCATATCCTTCGTGCGGTCTATTTCCAAACAGTGATTTGGCAATATCCATTATTAAATGCTGACTAACTTTGGTTTAAAGGCTATTTCTGTTGTTCTGAGACTTGAAATAAATGAAGCAGTTGACAAGTGATATGAAACCTTGTGATAAAGACGGTAGATAAAAAAAAACACTTTAAAAATGTACTCTTCTACTGTTCGTAAGTGCGAGTAATTGCAAGTATAAACAGTAACATGAATAAAGGTAAATGTTCATAAACACGAAGAATGTATTCTACTCTATAATAAATTAAAACTTATTACATATGGCCTTGCAGACGATACACAACAAACCCATTCCAAGAGACATCACAGATTACAAGTTATCAGTTTCGGGGCACTGCTAGATATATACCGAATGTCAGAGAAGCAAATATAGAAGAAGAGCATTTGGATTAGATACTTCTATTCGATTGAAGCCATTACCAATCACATCTATACAACGAAGTGTTGAAGCATCTGGAGTTCCTAGATTTTCTTCAAAGGATATGAGTACTTTACTTTCATGTTCCTGAAAAATCGTACTTGCAATTCGTAGGGACAAGCCCTCCACGTGTAAGGAACAAATATGTTCTGTGACTTAATGTAGCAAGGATAATTTCTTCAACGTGCACAGATTATGAAGACATTGTTATATATTGTAGCAAGCCAACGATCATAGTACGTTTAGTCCAGTCTAAATAGGTGAAATTGAAATTTGCAAGTGGTACCGAGGTTATGGGTAGGTCACTGAACTGGGAATGTAGCGAGATCCTCCCCACAACTAAATAAAAGCGATTTGTGCTAGAAACTTCTTGCGTCTGACATTAATACGTCAATGAGTAATACGTCAGCTGTGGAACACGTCATTTCTTCCAACAACCAACCAATGTGAGCGGAAGTTGTGATCACGTGATTACTGTTTTGACTGGTCTGGGATGGCAGAAGTTGTGAATGTTGATTTTCCGATGACGGAAGAAGAACTACTATAATTTAGTCGTTCACATGGCGATTTCTAGTATATTTAGTGTGAAGAATGTCGTTGCTTTTTATTTAGGGACATGCATCGTCGCTGCCATGAGTGGCGAAAGTGTAATAAGCGAACTACCATTCTGTGGTCATGACAGATTTAACACGGAACACAAGTAAGTTTATTTTATGGCATTCTGTAATGACAGTGATAATCGTTTCTGAAGTAATTTTGACTTGCTAACTGTACAGTATTCTAGTACAAGTAATCGGGTTTGCATATTTATAAACATGCAAATACAGCATAACCTTGATATCCACTGAAAAATGGGAAATTAATCTTGTCAGTCATTCTGTTCTATGAACAATGTACTTAACGTCCATATGTTCAGTATGACTGTGCATGTAGGGATGAATGGTTATTATGACTGTGGAGTAGAATGCTGATGCAGGTGGCATAAAACTGGTTTTACCAGGACTTGCACATCAATTATTATCATTGTTTACATGGTTTCATATGTAGATCTGATAGTTGATTTCTCACTCCATTAAATTACTCTTTCAAGTTTCCTCTTTTATCTGTAGGTGAGGGGACAGTTGGATTGTCACCAAATATTAAAATCTCAACAATAGGTTTTGAATAATTCCTTTAGACAAGAAAAATTTGTAGTTTGTTTGTCATGCACCAGTAGCTCTTCTTGTGCCCTCTATAGAGAACAGGTGCTTGAAAACTTTAATCTCTTCACCTGTGATATCCCATGATGGCAGGCTGCTACTTATGTACAGAATGTAATGTTTCTTCTAGTAGTCAGTCTTCAACTATCCAACATGCAGCCTGTCACTTTACTGACTGGGCTATTTTAAATCATTCTTTATTTTAACACCATGTTTCTTAACCTGCATGAAGTACATGTGCATGTGACAACTCATATAGGATGTTAGTGGAACTGAATCTTAATATTCCATGATGGGTGTAAGCTGCTTCAGATACTAGTAAAGGTGATTACAGCAATAAGTGTTTGGAACATCAGTTGATAAAATTACAACTTTATATTCAGTATATTAATCATTTAATAAGAATATGCTTTGTTGTGGAAAGTATTTCCTTTATTTACAGTGCAGTGAGCTGTTGGCGACAAATATTTGCCCATGTTAAGTACTGTGTGTAGGAAATACTGTTAAAATTAAGCATTATGTATCACAATGTGAGAACTGGCCAACAGCTACCCAAGTAGAGGCACAATACTCTTTTTAAAGTACTATGGTAATCATGGTTCATATTGGTGTAATTTTGGGAATCAGCTGAAGTGTTTGTAAGTTGAGTGTAGAGCCATAGTTTGCAAAACCTCAACTTAATTAACCATGAGCTTATATAAAAGAAAACTCAACCAAATATTATTATCATCATCATCAGGCTGGTATTTGTGAGTACACTGGATGGGCGGCTATCAGCACTAGATCCATCTGATGGGGGTTCTGTGAACTGGAGTATTGAAACTGGACCTGGTCAGATGCTGTCTTCCAGTATACACAGGCTTGAGGTATGTTGTTGATCCTTCAACTTCCCTCACCTTTGACAAGGACAGAACTTTTGAATGTGGGGAATACTGAACTGGCACAAATTTTGTAATCAATTGTAAAACTGTAGGTTCTGTCTGCTGACCATCATCTTTTTATTCTTGGTATCTTATCACTCTGGAGCAGGATTGAATCATGTTTGTAAGATGCTTCTGTCTAAAACCTTTGCTCTTGCCGAGTGGACTGAGACCTTGTTAGACAACTGGCCATAACATATTTGTAATCTGTGTCAGAATGACTTAATATGTTGTTTTTCAATAAATATTTATCAAAGAATATGTGAGTGAGTTATTCAAACATTTAAAGCCAAAGCTCATCTAAATAATAATTAAAAATTTGGTTCCTACCTCAAGGAAAATACAATACTTCTCCATTACAAATAAACACATTGGTGAACATTGTTTAGGAAAGTAATCTTTGTTAACTGAGAAACAAAACAATTACACTTTGTAGGAAAATTGCATTTATCAACTTTTAAAAGGTACTGACTATAGTTACCACTGTGGTAATGATATTGTTGAATCAATTTCAGAATTTTTATAATGCTGAAATGAATGATACAAATTAAGCACTGGGTGAATATTGTGAATATGAATGAATATGTACATAGTTACACATCGGTGTAAGTAAGCTATATGGACTATGGATTTATGGGGCTCCAGAAATACTGTAGTATGACAAGTGTCATCAAGAAGCTATGCTGGTCACTTCCCATCCCCACCCCTATTGCAGTTTGCCAGCTTGGCATTGTTCTGCCAACCCCCTTTTTGTTCTTCTAGCCTGCAAGAAGCTTGACATGTTTGAGAAACTTAAAGTTAGTGCCACTAGACAGAGTATCCTAGTCATTCTAGAAGAAACTGTGCATCTCCACATAATACTGGAATGGCTGAAAGTTGATAAAAGATCACGTTTTGGTGCTGGGGAGTGAGTGCAGATCTGACCCTGATATGGAAGTGTTTGAATGTTAAATGAAGTGAATAGTCATTGCAAACAGTGGATACAGGAAAAGTGGAAGAAGAACAGTGAAGTTATAAAGCAGTTGCATGAATAATAGCAGCATGCTTAGCAGGCATACAGTTCCACACCTGAGGAGTGGTTGCACGTGCCTCTGAGAAGGACAAACATTACCAGTGACACAGTTTCATTGTTTCACAGTTCAGTAACACAGATTATTGATTGTAATTGTATTGTGATTGCAGCAGTATTAGTGCAAAAGAAATCCCTCCTGAGTGAACCTGCAGTGTGAATAATTACTACATAAAAGTATTTACTACTGAAATTTTCAAACCTTTTGTACAACCTTTTACTTTCTAACAAGGGTGCAGCAATTACACAGGTTTCACCTTGTAATGTGAATATGGTCTTGTAAGAATGAAATGTAACTGTAATGAAATTTTAAAATATTTACTGGTATATTTTGTTCTCAGGAAACAGGATCACTTGTAGTTTTAACCATGCCATGTAATAATCATATTTAAATGTTTCCCTTTTTATTCATGTTCCCAACTGAAAGTTGCAAGAATGCACCTTCTTCTTCCTCCTAATTTGTTTCCAATGTATGTGGATCATCTGGTAGTTAAGCCACTCCATCTGTCACTGCCATCCCTTGACTCTTCTTTCTCCTCAGTTTATTTCCGTATTCTTCCTTCTCTCTGTTTGACAGTTTTCCTAACCTCTTCTTGCCATCTTGATCTTGGTCTCAATCTTGAATGTTTCCCTCTTAAAATTTTCTCCATGTTCTTTCTTAAAATGTGCACATGCCATCTCATTCTGTTATTTGTTAGTCTTCCAGTGTGTTTAACTTTTAATTTTATATAACTTTTTGTTTAAAAATGTGCCTGTTAGCTGCTTTATTCAGTCATGTTTTTCTTATTTTGTTTTGATGGTTGCAGTGAGTTCTGAGTTCCTGCTTTCATGGCAAAGATGTGTTTTTGCAAATAAAATTATTTGTCTGTGATCAGATTCAAACACAGGATCATTATATCGAATTATTATGAATGATAAATCACTGAGAAATAAAATAAATACTTGCTTCCCTAGCACTTCTAGCCTTGCCATTGCACCACAAACAATGCAGTGATAATGTGAAAGATAATACTGATGATTACTTCTTGCATATTAACAGATAGTTACTGGACTGTGTATGTTTTACAGACAAACAGAAATTACACATTCTATTTCATATATCACTGTCTCCATATTTTGATATCCATTGCCATTTGCTCTTAGTATGAGTTCCACATATGAATTTTTAAATATATGCAGTAAAACAATATATCAAGGGCACAATTTTAAAGATTCAGTTTGTTTGTACAAATACAACACACATAAAAAAAATATATTTAGACTTTAGGGTTTGAACTTGCAAAATTGATCTTCACATCAACACAAGTCCCCATTCTTACTGACTGGTCTATGAAGGACCATGGACAACCAACTGAAGACAATTTTTTACCTCTGTTTTGCTTTCAGAGGACCTGAAGAAGTCTTTAACATAATTCATGTTTTTTAAATTATGCAGATGTATTGGTGTCTTTGAACTGCATTGCGCAAATTTTTGGGGATATAAAAGTAACAGTAATGCACACATGTTCAGAACACATACTACAGTAAGGCAAGTGTATTGTGCATTGACAATAAGAAGTTTGAAATTTTCTGTTACAGCTGACTAATAATGGACAGTTTGTGCGGATGATCCCTTCACTCAGTGGAGGTATATACAGATTCAATGGCAGCAGCATTGAGTCTGTTCCTGTCACTGCTGACCTGTTGCTTAAATCTGCTCCATTTACATTCTCCAGTGACCTTGCTATCTCAGGTTTGAACATACTTGATTGGCTAATTTTTTGAAGTAACAGGTAAAATTACATTAGGAGTTAATATTTTAAGAGGCATACTTCAAAGAGTGTAACCCAGTCACATCTGATTTAAATACCTCTCTACTAACACAGAAGGTGATTTAAATACGCTAGTAGCAGATAGAAACATTACTAGAACATTAAAAATTAATTAAAAGTCAACTGTGCATGTATTCATTTTCATTTGTGAAGTTAAGTTGCTGAAAGTATGTATTTACACATATGTGGTCCTATATGTAGATTTTATATGACAGACATGGTACATCTTTTAGTGGCCATTTTCTCCTTTTATGTTGCTGGGACAAGGTAAGAAGTGGGCCAAATATTTTTTCTTACAAACGTAGAGGGGTGGAACTAGTTGCTGGACATCCATGTTAGAAGTCGGCATCTCCATAGTCTTCAGTGACTGGTTTGCAGTGGCAGCGCTAAAGTCTGTACAAGGCACCTTATTGTTTGCTGGCTCTCATTGAAAATTAAATTATTTAAAAACACTTATATCAAGTAGATAGAAAACAAAAATCTTTTGATGGCCTTTAATGAAGGCATCTACTATGTAACTGCATAAAAGGAATAATTTTATTATGTTGGTTAGTCACAATCTATCTATAATTAATCTTTATTTATTCACAAATATATCTGTTACAGTGATTCCTAAATTGTATCAGCAGTTCAGAGTCACTGTAATATTCTGAATCACAAACATCACTGTCTCAATTTAGCCATTATTACTTATCATTATACGTACATGCATACATTATATAACACTGTTCAACAAATTTTTCATTTCTTGTTATGGGCATGAAAGTAAGTTTACTTATAGATTTTGGGGTTATAAACACCACGGAAATAGTGCTTAAATTGGCAGATTGGCTCTTGTTTTCGAAGAAAACTAATTTGTTATATTTATACAAGGTATTTTTAGTTATATGGCTACGAACATACCTTTGTCAAACACTGCGCCTTTTCGCCTTTCGCTTATATTTAGCTACTGGAGCATCCCTTTTCACTATCCAAAAAAATAATCGGCTAACATGGCAGCACTCCATTTGCTTTTGTATCTTTGCTCCATCGCTGAGATGTCTTGATGGAAGCACTCACCATGTACATCGCTGACGGCACCACAGTTTGACGGGAAGAAATCCAGGTGTGAGTGCAAGAAATGAATCTTAAATGACATGTTGCACCCCAGTTTTCCATAAGAAGTCAGTGAGTTCACTTTCTGTTTGATAGAATTTATCACTGTTTATTTGCGAGTACGAAATGTTGTCACTTTCACAGAATGATCTAGAAGATTTCACTGTTCTAGCCTCGAGGCCAAAAACTCTGCCTTATTATTCAGCAGTTTGAGATCCCTGATGAGGTCATTAAGCTCACATTCTGTGATCTTATGTGGTTCAGAAGGATAAAGGTTTGTATAAAATGGTGGATCTCTTGACGTAGACGGCTGCTATACTTCTTCGTGTATATCAAACTCAACATGAACATCATCAGTGTCTTCATCTTCATCAGAGTCTACAGAAAAACTTTCGCGTGGTTCAGGAATAGGTAGTAGTTCACCGTGGGGCATGGGGCGAATTGCAGATGGTATATTTGGGTACATCACTCTCCACTTTTTATTCATTGTCACCCCTTTTTGAATAGGAGGCGCCATACAGAAGTAACTGTGTGATGTGATTTGTTGGCTCCCTCCATACCATGGGCACTGGAAAAGGCACAGAACGGTCCCTTAAGATTCACCCACGCGTTGAGTTTTGATGAACAGGTAGTGCAGCATATGTGTGGAGCCCAGTTCTTGTCCTGATTGCCTACTTTACACCCAAAGTACAATTTGTTAAGCCTTTTTTATGGCTTAGTAAAAGTACACTTTCTTGAAGCAAATGTGACTTCTCCACATACGTAACAGAAGTTATCCAGACTATTCACGCAATTATGGGGCATATTAATCTCACAACATACAAATACTGCACAAGAAATAGGGATCTCACAGAGAACCGTTAACTGAGAACAAATTACCCAGTACCTGACCGGATCCGAGGAATACTGAAAGAGTTGATGCATTTGAGGTGGCAACAACTTACCACATAATGCAGAGCGGGATGACTTGCTGATCACGTTTTAAGAGCGTGGTGGTACTATAACTGATAATAATGTAGAGTAACTTGCTAATATGAAACCCTAACTGTAATTCAAAAACAGGAGCCAATCAACATATATTAATGTGATTTCTGTGTTTAGCAGCCTAAAATTAGTCAAGATTGGTTAGTTTTGTTTTCATAACATTTTACGTGTTGACCAGTGTGATATGTTATTGCTTTACCTGCAAACCAATAATGTCAATAATATTTGAATATTTTAAACAAACTGAGGTAATAGGTGCAGAGACTTCAAATAGGATGGCATGTCATGTCTTTGAGATGTTTGAGGACTTGCATACCAAGCTGAGTTACGTAGGTAATATAACTCATATACCATAATTTTGTACATATAGGGTTCGGCATTGGAATGTGACAGTTTTCAGAGTGCAGCTGCAGCTATTGAGTGTTGGGGAAGTGTGTGTGGCTACGTGACCGCCAAGGGATGCAGTTTTGTCTGCCAGTGTAGTGAGAGACAGTATGGCTAACTGGTCAGTGGCGGAATGCGTATTCGCGGTAATAGCATTTATTGAAGGCAAATCCGTAATCCAGGTCCAGAGAATATTTAGGCGTGCATTTAATGTTGTACGGCACGGAAGAATTCCTACCCGTAACATTATTTTGAGGCGGGTAGAAAACTTCAGTAACACCGGCAGTGTTAGTGATCGTTTTTCTGGTAGTGCACAAACAGTCCGCACACTACAGAACATTGCAAGGGTTAGGGAAGTGGTGCAGCTGAGTCCAACTTGCTCTGCTAGGCATCAATCAGCTGCATTACACCTATCGGACAGGAGTGTTTGCCGTATTTTGTCCGAAGACCTCAAATTTCATCCATACAAAATTAAATTGAATTAATGAACTGTTTGCGAGCCATGTTTCCCGGACACATCATTTCTCGATTTGGAGATGTCGCCTGGCTGCCTAGGTCCCATTATCTAACGGCTGCCGATTACTTCCTATGGAGATATTTGAAGTCTAGAGTGTATGTTAACAAACCACGCACCATCATGGAGTTGAAACAATGCTTCACCGAAGAAATTTGAGCAATTGATGTTGCTTTATTGTGACGAGTTATGGGCAATTTCCAGTCTAGATTACAAGAATGTATTCGTTGTCATGTTGTCATAGTGGCTGCTTGACAAATGTTATTATTAAGAAATAAGCAGAGATTAATAAATTGCATTGTACTGCTGTTTTTCAAGTGATATTGTTTTATTTTAATTTGACCCGAGTTAGCCACAATAGCGCTCTGAAAACCGTCACATTCCACTGCCGCACCCTGTATGTATACACATAATTTGAATTAGATGTTATTAGACTTGTAGTTTAAATCCTCCAGTGCTGATGGGTTATGTCCAATATTTATATTGTCCTTCCACCTGTGTTTTGGTCACTTAAATGGTCTCTTCCCTTCAGAGCCTCTTACGTTTACATGTGCCATAGCTACTGATTGTAGAAGAAAAGTTTAAAAATCTATTGTTGGTCTTTATTGCTAAATTTGATTAATGTTGGTTAAAAGATTGAAAAGATGAATTGTGTACACAAAAAATAAACATACTCGATCTCGTTTACTGTATTTTAGGGGGAAAAGAGACCAGAACTTACGGTGTTGTTGTCAAGACTGGCCAGTTGCTGTATGAATGCTCTATGGAAGGCTGCAAAAACTCAACAGAAAACTTGACACCTGATGACATTGTAGTTATTCAGAGGCACACACAGACCGTAAGAGCTATTGAAGCACGCACTGGTTCTGAAAGGTTAGTATACTTACTGTCCTGTCATGGCACAAATGAAGTAGCAGTGTTGGACAGACAGAAGCTTACAAGTGTTTGGCCCAATGGCCTGTCACATTTCACATTAAAATCTTCTTTGGTCAGACTCTTTTCATGGGTGTTTTATTTAAATCGTAATTAAAAAAAAGTTATAACTCGGGCTGAATGTTGGGGCACATGGGTAACCCTGTCATTTTGAGTTTAAATGAGTCACCATTCTAAGCGGACTAAGGA
>NW_019059761.1:615281-625857 GCF_000696155.1 Zootermopsis nevadensis
AGTATTTGCATAATTTGCTACCTTTTCACACAGTCTTTTACAGTTAGAGTAGGGCATTTATACTGTTTTCCCTTGTATTATGACTGTGGTCATGTGAGAATTAATAGATGGATTTAAATTATTTGTTGGTAATTTTTTCCAAGAACATGTGTCATTCATAGTTTAAACTGTTTAATGTAAATTAATCTGGTTAGCCTTGTCATCTTTCTTACATGTGTAATTCACAGTGCACAATAGTGACTCTTAAAGCTCTTGCTGTTTCTTTTATTATATCTGTTTCTTCTTTGTGTAATGTGATGTGTATAAAGTGCATTGTTGCCTTCTAATAAATGTTTCCCTTTTCGTTTTTATTATGTTGTGGTGGGGACAGTTGTGACTTTTGAATATTTGTCACTTGAGCATGAACATTTTTTTAGTATTTTTATTAAGGAAGAGACAGATATGGAAACTGCACATTAAGGCTGTGGCAACAGCAGTTCCTAAGAACATTAATTAATTTAAGTAAACATGAGAATTATGTGCGAATAATTGAAAAGTGTTGTTTTGAGACAAAATAAGTTTGCATTTCTTGTGTCAGTTTCAGTACAAAGGCAGATAGTGTACTGGATTGATAAAGTGGCAACTGTAGTGTAAGCAACTCAGAGTTAAGTAAATGAGATCTCAGACTCCGGTAGCACAGAATCAGATGCATTTGGGAGGGGGAATGTAAACAGAAAGATGACCACAGTGTAAACAATGACAACTCCCATGTAAAAATAAAGAACGGGCAATTATGCGTTACAAAACATAATCTTATTATTTCCTCCAGAAATCTGTTGTCTGTGGAAGATACTGAACACTTCTTGATTAATAACATTAATGTCTCAGTGATGAAGTCAAGTGATCACTGTAAGTTATGTGTGGAATTAATAGTCTATATTTTATCTGAAAATTCTAGGTTAAAAATTGTAATGAATAGACCAAAGTTTATTTTATGATTTTCTGCACTCTAAAACATTTAAACATCGGTTTAATCCTGTTGGGTGAGGAAATTTAAATTCTGTGATTTAAAGGTTAGTTTAATTAGGTAATCTTACAACACTTTAATTGTATGATTTGAAGCTTTCACGATCGTGTAACTCAGCAAAATTTTCTTGGGTGATCAGCTGTGTCAAATGGTTGAAAGAAGAAACTGACGTTTCAGGGACCATCTCTGTCCCCATCATCAGGGTTCTGATGTGACTGGATGTTGCAGTTGTCTCCCATATATACCTGCCCGACCAGTGCTCATGGCCGGACTCTAGCCAATCACAGCTGGTGGGCGGAGTCAAGAGCTTGTGCTGTGTGGTCCTGCTTTCTATTGGTGTTTTGACTGGATTGCTTGAGAATTTTTGTTACCAGATATCAGGTCCGACTCAAAGCGTAGCCTCCATCCCTATTAAAGTTATTGGGATGCAGGTTGATCTCTATTGCTTCTTTTATCAGGCGGTCCATGTATCCTGATTTTTTTCCCAGAATTAATTTATAGTCATTGGCATGGTTTAAACTGGAAATACATTTTGTAAAGTTTGAGTTTAAAATTAATGACATATTCCACCACATGGGCCAGGATCAGAAATGCTTGTGCTTTGATTATGCCCTTGGTGATCACCAAAACTTCCAGAGATAGTCTTCCTCTGTTGTCTGAGAAGTTTAAATGTATCAAATCATCTTAACTCCTACAGTGCTGCGATCACAGCACCAATTACTCCATAAAACTGTACTAAATTCATGTCAATTGAGTGGAGAGGAAACTTAAATCTGAATGTTACTTGGGCAGGACTATCTCATGTTTGCCTGGGAAAAGTCATGCTCTTTTGTTAAACTGTAAACTCAGTTGATCCTATGCTTCTATCTCATGACCTGTAATTGTCAGGAGGGGAGAGTAGAGCTGTGCCTCATTTACTACAAGAATTCATCAGTGACATTCCACCTGAACAGAATAACAGATGACTGGCATCTTATTGCATGTCCAAGTGCTCATAGGCCTGACTGATTTTGCCTTATCATTCAGGAACTCAGTTCTGGAATTCCTGCAATCAGTTATAGAGCATATATTAGGCAAGGGAAGTAGGAGAAACACTGAATCAGATTCATTCATTTTTTGCTTTTGTCATCCTGATTTTGGGAACTAACATTTGGATCAGTGATGCATGTGGTGTTTGGGTAAGCATGGTGATTGCAGTGTGTGTGAGTGAGTGTGTTCTTTGTTTTCTAACATGACTGGTTGATTTCATAAAATATACATTTCTTATTTGAATTAATGTACATATTTATATACTGACTACAGCCGCTGATGCTTATTGAATGAATTCAGTTTAATTATTCTGTGAGGAAAAAATATTTTAAATATTGCAGAAAATTGTAATGGAAAAAATTTAACATAAAGATAATTGGTCTGTTATCAGAGAGAAAGACTGGTAATTGCAGAAGGTCATGGGATGATATTATAATGGAAGATCACCCTCCCACCTCACATCCATCAAGTTGGTATTAACATTTGCAGGAGGTTAGAGTACCGTTTTAGACTAGTCCAATGGCATAATGTCAGTACGAAATTTTATGAAAATCTGTCCAATAATTCTTGAGTTATTATATGTATATAGATGGTCATCAATCATTGTAGAGGATCATGCATAATGATGTTGCAGAAGATAGTCCTTCCACCTCACTACTTGAAGCATCTATTACATTGGTATTACTGATTGTAGGGAATTTTAAAGCATATGAGTTTGTGTAGCTCCTATGTCATACATAAACTCCATATCATACTTAACGAAAATTAATTTGGCTGTTTTTGAGTTACATACAAGTAGATGTAGAGACAAGCCGGTCACAGTGGCTATGCGGTCTGAGGCGTGGGCGTTGTGTTCTTTGACTCTGGAACCATGGGTTTGAATCCCACTCAAAGCATGGATGTTTGTCTGTGTCTTTCTGTGTTGTGCTCTCCTGTGTACAGGTAGAGGCCTTACGACAGGCTGATCACTTCTCGGAGGTGTCCTGCAAAATGTTTAAATAGATCAAGTAACCTCCAAAAAGAGGCAGCCAAGACCCACACTGGGTTGTAGAGCCAGAGATGAGGTGTAGAAACAAAGTAGACTTGACAGGAGCTTGAATGGAGCTGAGAGAAATTGATTGTATGGTGATGTTCCCCCAATTAAATTTGCTTAAGATAGAGTTCATTAGCAAGCTTTTGTGGTGGAGAAGATAAATTGTGAGGTTCCATAATAGTGGGACCTTTTTGTGCTAGGTAGTATTTCAGTTTGCATGAAGATCTTGAAGATCTTCCATTTGAGTGATACTGTAACCACGTGAAATGCACAGTAGAATAAAAATATGTGTTTATTGAATGGAACCTTGGAATTTACTGAGAGTGGCATGATTACTTAAACATTGTATGTATGACTAAAGTATCCTTCTCTACTTGTTATTATAGAAAATTATAATGATACAACCACATTTTTTAATCACCACTGTTTTCTTGCAGCCCTTGGTTTGGTGGGATCTGTAAATTCTGACTCTAATTCAGAATTAACTGAACTGGGAAAAACAGAATTAATAACAATAGCACAGTCCATCTTGTATGCTTCAGAGTACAGTAATGGTAAGTTAAATTATGCATCACACATTCAGAGGTCCCACTATTATCTCATGTTCAGTAGTACATTCTGAAATATAGATTAAAATTTCAAAGAAGTGCAGTTAAACATATTGTAACGTGGGCCGGTATTGCGACCCTGATTGTCAACCCCTGATTTATTCACGTCAAATTAAATCAGTTACAGAGGTCTGCACATACAGTCAACTCTCTACAACAACAACACACTTGTTCCCTGTACACACACACACACACACACTGTAATCCGAGTCTATCTGGTCCCTCGAGCTCGGCGCTCTTCACACTCTTCGCTTATACATCGGCCCGTAGCACCCCACTGGACACACGCTGTCTATAAACAGACACAACAATGCCAGACACAATAATGTCTAACGCAACAATGTCATTAAACAGACACAACAATATCTATAAACGAGTACAACAATGCCAAACGCAACATGTCACAATATGTATAATTAGTAGCTGTAACGTTACCTTACACAAAATCACATCTGACTACCCTGAGTAGCATGACCATCAATTCTGCTGAGTTCTAAGTTGCATGGGCATGTGTCTAAAAATAGTTACACTCAGATCAAAATGACCATGTCACATTCCACTCCACAGAGGGGACTGTCTCCCATTATATCACTCCAGGAAGCAATATGGCTTCCTTAGACATTGCTGAACAATTTGGCATTTGATATTTTATGTATGTAGCTTAGTTTTGGAATTATGATTCCTTGGCAAGTATTGTGTTTTGTGAAAAATGTCCAGACCACAATGTCTGTATAAAGCTTCATGAGCCTGGTTTTCTTTGTGTTAAGTAATAAATATCAGAGTAGGATTTGATGTTTTCACAGTGGTGACTCAGAAGACAGCTATCTTCAATAAATGTCAGAACTTCTGAGCTAATGATCTTCACTTGGAGATTCTGAAGGTAACCAGGTTTTGTGGCTTTACTTGGTCACTCCAAGCAGCAATCAGGATTGGAAGTTTATATTACAGAATCCTGTTGTACTTATAGTAGTTAACAGTTATCTTATACAATCACTTATGTAACTTTTACCAGAGAGTATTTCACTGGGATCGTATTTGAACCACATGGTGGATATGTGCCAACCAAGACTAAGCAAACAGTGTAACAAACAAACAAAAAAATACACGCTTGTAGGCAAATGTTGACAAGACGAATAAAAACAGTTGGACCACATAATGGAGGAATGGACAACACATATATAAATGCCTATGAATATTTCACCAAGTTTTAATGTGCATATTTCATTTTACTTATTTTAAACCCAGCATCATGTCACTATGTACAACAAAGTGTAGCAGCTCTCGTACACCGAACATTGTAAAGTGAACCTATAGATGATCAAGTAGTGGTCAAGACATATTGTTCAAGTATAGCCCCAGTTAATCAGTGTAAAAATAGAGTAGCACAATTGCATTAGACACTGGTGTAAGTTGTAAAAAGTTGTACTTTAAAATAGACCATGTTTCCCAGTTTGTTATTCTTGAACATCTTACCATATCTTATCTAAAAACTATGTAATCTCAACAGTTGGTAGAGAGTAATAAAATAACTAGATGAACATACAACAAATTCATTCATAGAATTTAAAAAAACTGTTATCTGTAATATAATTACTAATTTAGGCTAACTGAACTATTTCAGTATAGTGCTTTTGTTCCTTGTTTTATTTTTTGCTACTTCTAAAATATTGTTTGTTATTGTAGGAAATGGCTATTACTTGTTTAGTGCCCCCAGCCTACAGTGTGATGTTGATGATAGTGGAAATTCAACAATTACAGAACTGGAGGAAGAAGTAACTACAAATGATTTTAAAATGGAAAATGAAACATTTTCCCTCTGGTACTGGTGGTAAGTTTCATAGTGCATTTTGTGTTAGTCTGCTCCGAGTTTCCAAGAAATTAAATTTGATTTATATTCATATAATATAACACCCATGTTATGCGATACTCAAACAAAATGTTACAAGTTTGTGATGGTAATTCTTTATACAATGTAAAATGACAACATGGCAGCTGCGTGAAAGAAAATAAAAGTTGCATTTGACCAGGATTCAATCCTGCAACCCCACACATATGAGACATACTGCCACACAGCTGACATATTGATATTGATTTAGATTACTTACAGAAGACACCACATGATTTGTACAGCTGGAACTTAAAGTTGTGTAAGTAAAATAATTGACATTATCTTTTATTAATAATCCAGAATTTTCAAAGAATGTTCCAATACAGATTACACCTTCATAATCTTATATATGTTCTCTTTTCACATGATTGGATTATAGTTTAGTTATCAGAACTTCTTTACCTCTATAGGTTATTAGGAATTGAATGGTAGAATGATTTGGAAACACATATTTTAAGGTACTGACCTATTGACAAGACGAATAAAAACAGTTGGACCACATAATGGAGGAATGGACAACACATATATAAATGCCTATGAATATTTCACCAAGTTTTAATGTGCATATTTCATTTTACTTATTTTAAACCCAGCATCATGTCACTATGTACAACAAAGTGTAGCAGCTCTCGTACACCGAACATTGTAAAGTGAACCTATAGATGATCAAGTAGTGGTCAAGACATATTGTTCAAGTATAGCCCCAGTTAATCAGTGTAAAAATAGAGTAGCACAATTGCATTAGACACTGGTGTAAGTTGTAAAAAGTTGTACTTTAAAATAGACCATGTTTCCCAGTTTGTTATTCTTGAACATCTTACCATATCTTATCTAAAAACTATGTAATCTCAACAGTTGGTAGAGAGTAATAAAATAACTAGATGAACATACAACAAATTCATTCATAGAATTTAAAAAAACTGTTATCTGTAATATAATTACTAATTTAGGCTAACTGAACTATTTCAGTATAGTGCTTTTGTTCCTTGTTTTATTTTTTGCTACTTCTAAAATATTGTTTGTTATTGTAGGAAATGGCTATTACTTGTTTAGTGCCCCCAGCCTACAGTGTGATGTTGATGATAGTGGAAATTCAACAATTACAGAACTGGAGGAAGAAGTAACTACAAATGATTTTAAAATGGAAAATGAAACATTTTCCCTCTGGTACTGGTGGTAAGTTTCATAGTGCATTTTGTGTTAGTCTGCTCCGAGTTTCCAAGAAATTAAATTTGATTTATATTCATATAATATAACACCCATGTTATGCGATACTCAAACAAAATGTTACAAGTTTGTGATGGTAATTCTTTATACAATGTAAAATGACAACATGGCAGCTGCGTGAAAGAAAATAAAAGTTGCATTTGACCAGGATTCAATCCTGCAACCCCACACATATGAGACATACTGCCACACAGCTGACATATTGATATTGATTTAGATTACTTACAGAAGACACCACATGATTTGTACAGCTGGAACTTAAAGTTGTGTAAGTAAAATAATTGACATTATCTTTTATTAATAATCCAGAATTTTCAAAGAATGTTCCAATACAGATTACACCTTCATAATCTTATATATGTTCTCTTTTCACATGATTGGATTATAGTTTAGTTATCAGAACTTCTTTAC
The DNA here is from genome assembly GCF_000696155.1 of Zootermopsis nevadensis. The sequence goes on from NW_019059761.1 coordinate 622,484, forward strand.
CTCTATAGGTTATTAGGAATTGAATGGTAGAATGATTTGGAAACACATATTTTAAGGTACTGACCTAGTATTTTCCTAGAAGCACAAAAGTCGGAGTAAACCTCAAGATAGCTGATCTGTATGCCAGTATGGGTCAGCTGGAACCTTCTGAATACAAAGCAGTAGGTGAACCATTCAATCACAGTATTCAGATTCATATTCTTCAAGGAAAGTAGACCTTAGATGGCTGCGTTCTGGTGAGGTCTTTGCTGGCCCCATCATAAGGGCTCATTGCCCTGAAATGCTGGTAAACTTCTCTGAGACTACACAGTGCTAAAACCAAGAAGATAACCATCTTTGGATTTACCGCCGTGAAAACCTCAAATTGTACAAAATAGACCTTGTTTATTTGCTAAACATACCTCATCCATTTTCCATATAAGAAGAGCAAGAACTGCATTGTGGAGGCATACATTTAATGAAGATTTCTGTCTTCTGGATTGTTGCACTGTGTAGTCTGGTAGACGTTTACTACGTTTCAGAGGTCATACTGTATCGCAATGATGACGGAGGCAGTGTGACCTCTGAAACGTTCGTAAACATCTACCAGATTACACAGCGCAACAACCCAGAAGACAGAAATCTTCATACCGTTGTGAAAACCTCAAATCATACATACATTTAATGTTTTTTTTTCAGGAAAGAGGTTCTTGTCATTAGCATTTCCACTGCTGTCTTAGTGAATCTGGTAGTGATGCAGCGATTCGTGCACGTCTTTCACCTTCCATTTACAAACAGTGAAGTAGCAGAACAGGTAAGAGTTCAGTATTTTAATGAGCTGTTGGTAGGAGACTGTGGTCCTGTATGTGGTTACCACCATTGTAGAGGAACCTATAAGATGACAATTTGAGGTCTCACTGCTGTGTAAATCTTAAATCTCATATGTTTGAAGTAGGGTTGGACAGTTACAGCAAATCTTGATACAGTTAAATTCAAGGAGCCCAAACTGTTTTCTACAGAGAATGCAGCCTGTGTATCAGTGAACCATCTGTTTTAAAGAATAGTACAGATTTATCTGAAACTGATGCCAAGTTCTGTTCCAAGCTTGTGATGTGTGACTTACTCTATTTTCTGCATCCTCTGAATGAAATCAGCCATAAATGTGTTATATGTGTTCAGAATGCATGTAGATGCAGCGTGGTGCAGTTTTGGACTGTGATGCTGGTTGCAAAAATGTTTCCTGTGCATCTCTCTCCCTTTCTGACCTGAAGATGAAGGTGGGCCAGCCTCCAAAATGCTGCATACTTAATTTTAACTTCAAACAGTTGATATTACTAGGGGAAATACTTATATTATAGTAGCAGTTTTCAGTAAAATTTGATTTGGAATTTACATTAAACTTTCAAAGAAAATGTAGCTCCAGTTTGTTTTGGTATAATATAAACTTGAGTGTACATGACGTTCCATTTCCATGTAATGGAAATGGAATGTCATGCATATTATGTGTACTCCAACTTAGAATATGCCTTGCCTCTCTTGTTTTGGAATATCCACACCAGAATGTTGTTTAAAACCACATGTAGCTGTGGGAATTCTTTTGCAAATGCAGCTATATCAAATTTATGTAGTGTCTATCTGAGCTCTTAAAAGTCAAGGCACTTGATGTGGAGTTACTGCATTTCATTTGGTTATATTCTGTATTAGTGAACAACATGATTCCCTCAGGATTCTTATTTATTTGCTAGGAAATCATTGTTGTGGAGAAACCAGTAGCAGTGCTTCCGGAGCCAGAACCACTACCCGCACACAGAAGCCATTCAGATCCAGGTGGACAGCAGTCATCTGAGTTCACCTCACGCTTCTTGACAGACTTCAGTCCTGTTCATTGCCTTGGGAAGGGTGGTTTTGGAGTTGTCTTTGAAGCTAAGAATAAGATTGATGATTGTCACTATGCCATTAAACGTATTCCTCTTCCGAACCGGTAAGATACGTGAGTTTGAGCTTTTAATACCAGTACATATACTACAGAAAGAGGGTTGTAATATTGTTATGCCATGTTTGTAGTGAAAAGTAGTAAAAATGAGTCTGTTAGCATTAACATATCTGATGTGAAGCTTTCACGGCAGCTTTCATTAATAAAGTCTTCTCGGGCTATAAGCCATGTTAGTTGGTGATTGATCACCAACTAACATGGCTTATAGCTCGAGAAGACTTTATTAATTAACATATCTGTTTGTTGTCCATCTAATCACATGTAACAACTTTACAACTGAATGGATTTTTATGTTTGATATTGGTGGATTTTACTAAAAATTGTTGATACATTCCATTTTCTGTTAAAATTGAACACTTTATGTGAAGACCTGCACTTGTTTTTTTGTGCGTCACAAACAAAAGTCACGCGTAACTTACTTTATGTTTTTTGAGCAAAAAAGTTTTGAACAGAAGTTTATAAAAAATATCTGATACACCTTTTTAATTCTTACAATTTTTAAATACTTTAAACAAAAGGCACTTTTTAATTTTTTAAATCCCATCTCAAATGTTGCTACTCATAAATTGAATATCTACAAACAATAACAGTGAATGCACCACAGGCCTCAGGAGGCCCAAGATATCAAGCCTTTGGGACACTCCTAGCCAATTTCCCTATACCTAATCCCAGCTGTGTTGTTTTATTTAACTCCTGGGGCTGTACTGTCCAGTCCCTTTCTGAGGATGCTTGCGTTTTTGGGGTCTGGCCCCCAGTTAGTGTTGCCCTGCTTTCACCATTGTGGCTAAACATTAGTCCAGGAATTCTTGGTGTTTTGCCCATCACTTTTCACACACTTTGATCACTGTCTGTTCACTTGAACAACATGTTTTGAACCAATGTAGGTTCAGTTTTCTGTTTCTATGTCATTGCACTAAGGATTTCCTAGAAGCTAGAAATGCTAGGGAAGCAGGTATTATTTTATTTTTCCATGATTTATTGTTTGTTGACATTCTGATTTAAAGTTTCCATATTCAAATCTTAGATTGGCAATTTTATTTGCTAGAAGCACATACTTTACAAACGTTTTTGTTTTGTTAAGTGTACCAGTTATTTGTACGGAATATGAATATTATGTAAGCCCTTGAAAGAGCTGTTTTAAAGACCTGGTTTCTTTAATATGATGTTAAGAATCACTGAGCTTCAGGCACAGATCTCATCTTGACAGAAATCCTATGCCAGTGAACAATATATCACAAAAATAAGTAAAATAAATACCTGCTTCCCCACACTTCTATCCTCACTAGTGCAGCACACACGATGCAGTGATAATATGGATTATTATACTGATGAGTGCTTTTTTCTCATTAACAAAAGTTACAGGACTGCATATGCTTTTTACACAATAATTAGGTCTACACAC
>NW_019059761.1:630911-641236 GCF_000696155.1 Zootermopsis nevadensis
TTATCTACAAAATATAATTAGGCTGACTGCGGTCATAGAGTGTGTGTCCAAACTCACCTTTATTCTGTTCTTTTAAACAAGGCAGTAGGCATGAGAGATGACGGTATGAACATTACATCTGTTACAGAGGTGATGTACCTACCAATATCTTACTTTAAGTATTGACATTAATTGTTTATGAATACAGCTTTAGTAGTTGAGTGGAATTGAAGCCCATGAACCAGTCAGTCTGCCCTAAAGTTTGAAAATAATTTAGTCATTCAAAGATGGCTACAGTTGTGACACATCGTGGATTAACTAACTAACTCTCTCACCAAAAATCCAAAGATTCAACACCTCCAGCAAACATTGAGATGAATCGCACAAAAACAGGGTGACAAACCAAGAAGACATTGAGGAAGGAGTGTTAGATTTACACATAAAAAATATTATAATAATTTGAACTGTTAATCTGGCTCAGGATCATATAACTGATAATAAGTGTCAAGCCTTTCGGTTCTGCTGTCAGTACCTCGAGAAGTCACCATCAGTATAAGGAAACTATATGACACATTATATGAGCTGGCATTGCTCAGTCAGTATAGTGACTGGCTATGGACTGGACAACTGGGGTTCGATCCCGGACGGGGGCAGAGGATTTTTCCTCTAGCCTCTGCATCCAGGCCAGTTCGAGGGCCCACTGAGCCTACAGCTTTTTTTTGTGACATATTATGCCTTACAAGAAATGTAAATGCTTGACCATGCAAAACTATATTACACAAGATCAAAAATGTTTACATTCGTTTTTACACATTTTCCTAATAAAGTACATAATATTCTAGTTTGAGTTGCTGCAGTTGATGTTATCCCACTGTCCAGAGAAACGTCCCACAACATATGGTATTCGAGCACGCCCACCTCTTGATCAATACACGAGCAGTGTAAACACAAATGAGCAGTGGCACTTTGAACTGCCACCACTGAGGAGGGATTCAAGCAAGACTTCATCTCACTCCAATAGCTCCAGTGTTGAGTCCTGGGAACAAGTATAAAATAATCACAAATTGGTATTTTGATTTGACCTTTCCCAAACATTTATTCTAATGATGTTGATTATAAAGCTTATGGCATTTGTTAAGGTTAGGGGTTTCCAATAATATTGGTTGTTTTCAGTATTATGAATTAATTCAGAAAGAAGTTTGCTATGTATTGCATCCGTATGTTTGTGCTTTTCCTTTATCTACTCCCACGTCCTTACTGCCTTCTGAATATGATTTTCCTTTCTCACTTATCCCACTTGTCTTGCTTTCTCGGAAATGTTGCAGCTGTTCTGTTACATTATTTTTGTATTACTTCAGTGCTTCTTATTTTGTTGGCATGTATTTGACTAGGATTTTTGTTGTGTCAGTATTCACATTGCTAATGCATACAGACATAAAAACTTCACCACTTCACATTTTATGTTGCTTGTATCTATTATGTTATCTTAATTTTGACATAGTTGTACATTTTTCTAATTTGTATTAATATCTTTGTCATATAAAACATTCAGTGAAGTAGATGTAGAATACATTATCAAGGAAACCTGTTAAACACTTTTTATTTCCTTATTTATGCACGATTTTGAGCTTCAGTTTTGTGATTTCAATATGAAATAACACTGAAACGATCTGTTGTCAGTTTGAGAATGCAAAATTGCTGTAAGAAATGCTGATGGAAAGACTGTATGGATTACAAAATACTGCAGTTAGCAGCTGGTATTTTTATCTTTCCACATTTGTTGTTTGTGTGACTCATTTTCAGTCTATTTCTAGCAAAATCATGACATAACTTTTGTTTCCATATATGACACCTGTATTTTTACTTCCATTGGTATCTCATGGATAAACTTTGTGCTGTGACAGTTTACTAATAGATTAAGCTCCTAGTATAATGTCCTTTCCAAAATTACTTTTTTCTGGCATTGAATGTAAAAGTCATCACTAAATATTGTTATTAGATCAGTTCACAGTAATGCTAGGACAGACATTTGCCACTTTCTGAAGGAAAAATCTAAAATGTGTCTGTATTCATTGTCTTTTGACATATTGTTTTGGATGTAATGCTATCAAAATTTAGTGAGCTATTATTATGAATTCTCAGAAATTAAAGTAAATTGTTCTAAAATCTACTTTAACATTACTTTGTCTGAGTCTAGGCTTTGATTCTTCATGGGTTTGTGTTTGGAAACCCCTGGCTGTGTATATGAGAAATGTAATAGTATGTAACCTGAATGCTTATGAACCTTTCTAAATCTTTGTGAAATTCTGGTTATGAATACAACTGATCGTGCAATTTCTTTCTCATTACTTCAGTCTATTGTACCTGGCTGCTTTAACTTTCAGTTTGGTAACAGGAACCAAAATGTGAATTCCAAGTACCCAGCAATAATGCTGTAACTTCTCGTTTTATTTGGAGAGTTATTGCTCAGATTTGTGCCTGTACCAAGTAAGTTACATATTATAAAGCTCTGTCTGCTTATGCAGTTCCCATTTACATCTACTTCTGTTTTTATACTATTATGTTTCTTTTGGGCCTGTATTAATTACATTTAACCCTGATAGAAGTTGTTTTGTAAAAATCTTTTTGCAGCTGATCTCATCACAAACATCATAGGAGGTTTCAGTACACTGATTTTGGTAAAAGAAGAGTGCATATTAACTGACTTTGTGTCTGTAATTCACAAATATAATTTACAAACATTCCAGAACTTAACAAGAGTTATGATGGCTGTTTGAATTACCTGGACACTTCCGCTTGCGGTTTTCTGGTTCCCGGAACTGATTTTAGAGTGTCATGAAAAATAAGTGTTGAAAACACGTATGTGCAATTTGATAGGATATTTTAATTTTTCAGAGTAGAGAAATGGTGCAGCTGTTTCATGTAAGTTAGATAATGAGAATTTTTGGTTTAAACAATCAGTGGAAGTTATATGTTGCATTAAAATAAGGCATTAATTATTTGTATGTATTTTTTGGGCCTTTAAGGGGTATTTACATACACATTTGCTTTCTTATAGTCTGCATGTGTCTAAGCTTAAAAATGCTTTACAAACCTGAAGCCATTGTGTGTGTGCCTTTCACTACATGGAGGATATATTATTATCCTATATGAGCTTGGTGGTGTGTAGTATTACAGTACACTACAAAGCACTATGTTTGTAATTATTGTCTTTAGATTGCTCAGATGTTGCCTACTTTAGTCTCTTGCTAAAGATTTGGTTTTGAATCATCAAAACTTGTGGATTCACTGTGAGTAATTTCAGGGATGATAAAAGTCTGTTTTTGCGATGGTGTATTTCATAGGCAGAGATATTCTGAACCTTTGTGAAATTAAATTAATGTATTGATTTTAATTCCATTGCTGATGTATATAGTAAGTGATAAAGTGACATTAACAGGATAGTGTGCTTTATGTGTGCATGTGGATCGTAATTTAAGTATTGTTGAATTTCTGTTTTTAATGATGTGGACCAATATATATAGTGTGTAATGCATGAACTTATGCCATATATTTATGTTTGAGAATTTTATGCAGATCAAACCTTTTACTGACATGTAAGAGACATTTTTAGTAATGTCATAAGATGTTTTTCTGTAGCTTTGATAGTGCTGTGACTGCAAATGATTCTTTACTGCATTTGGACTGAATATCATTGCAGGCATTCATGTAGCACCATTGCTAGCTTCTTGTGAGTTTTTTAATAATTTTGTTTGACAATATGCCATGTGTTATGAATGAACAGTTCTGACATGCGTGATCCATACTAGCATAGCTTATGACTCGTCAGAGTTGATGGGAATTAAACTTTTTTGTGTTGAACAGTAATATAGCTTATTCCAACATTATTACTATTTAAAAAAAAATTACTTCATCTGTTAATTAAGTTTCTTCTTCTTCTGTGTTACGGGGATTAATAATTCCATTTTGAAAGATATTTGGGTTTAAGCCTTTCTTTCTGTTGGAAAGAGTATCTGGTATGTATTGTGTTTTAAAATATGTTAATACCCAGGAAATGTGTAAATCTGTTGTCAGAAAATATTCTGACAAAGAACGTTGCGACTAGAAATTATTAATACAAATATCAGTACATCTGTACTGCTACATCAGTGAGAGTCTGCACTTGATTCTTCATGTTAGAGTGCCCTTATGTTGGCAAAATATTATAGAAATTGTAACCTCACTTACATTTTGGAGGAAATACATGTGCAGCCAGTAATCCCTCTTATTGCTGTAATATAAAATAGCCTCTGAATATCAGTTTTATTGTTCCATGTGATCCGTGTATCCACAAATGAATATTAGATCAGCATAGGCACTGATGTGTAATTTAAAGGAGAAAACTTATATGAGTGAAGAACAGTCCTTGATTGTATTAAAACCTGAAGTTAAAAAAAAACTTGCAGACATATTCGTGTTTGGAGTATACTGTCAGTACTTGACATGTAACAACTGACTTTTGGCATGAAATATGACATTTCAGTTTATTAATGTTTATAAATTGGGAAGTACTTCAGGTGCAGAAATTATTCATGTCGTTTGCATGCTATTTAATTATTTGTTTCTATATGTATTAAATATATAAGCATACACATCTCACATATTGAATTTTAGACATTACTGTTGCAAGGTTCCTATTTCTGGAGTAAAATTATTAGAAGAATGAGAAATTGGAGACATTGCCCTTCATGGACTAGGAAGAGTCCTAAACTGTCCTTGTGCCTGTAATAGGGCCCATGTATCATAAAAATTTTATTTTTCAGCTTTTGAAGTCCTGTTGTGAAACACTTTATCTGTCTGTCATGTTTGTTATAGTTTGGGCCTTTTTCCATTATGCTTTAATGATTAGAATGTTTTATATTTTGTTATACTTACGTGACTGTGTAAGATGATGAGAATATGCCTTAATTCTTATAATTGTGCATTATGATTAAGTTAGATATGTGATATCTGTATAATTTCACATTCTTTGCTACCCTCTCTATAATGGGACAAAATATATTGTAAAATTTAAAATTTATTTCAAAACCTCTTGTCTTCAGCGTTACCTGTGTGGGAAATGATTGTTTTAGAAATGGTCATTTTTTCCATTGCATTTTTAGTGCCTCTATTGTGTCTGTAATATGTGTTTTATTATTTATAAAATAGTTATACAGGTAATGAAAATGAGTTTATGATATTTTGCAGTGGATAAGTTCATTATTTATGTATGCAAGAATATTGAATGTTTGTGTAGCTATGAAATGTGTTATGTACACAAATTTGTTTGAATGAAAATAAAACGTCTAGTTACTTAGTGACTACAGATGTTCTTGGTACTTGTGATTATATTTGTGCAAGCATTTCCATTTTGAATTAATGGAACTAACTGAGAGATGCTGTCCAAGATGTGTCTCTTCACTTGACTGCACAATTATTAATTTATTTTTAAGGAGTTCTTGGATATTAGTTGCCATTTACTGACAATTGGAATATGCCAGCTGTGTATTCAGTATCTATAATACTTTATCTTCAATTTGAAGTGCTGTTAACTGGTACAGAATTTTGATATAGCTGTCTCACTATATGCCGGGATAGGACCCCAGTACCCATTAGATAGGAGGCTGGGTGGGCCCCAGAGATGGTCTGGATTCAGAGGCTAAAGGAAAAATCCTCTGCCCCTGTTGGGGATTGAACCCCAATTGTCCAATCCATAGTATAGGGTTTTATATTATATAAATTATATATAGTGTCAAATCAAAATTGCTGAAAGAAATCTGGGTATTATATTGCAATTAATTAGTTCAAAATGAATGGAAATGTAGTGTGATAAATGACTGTGAAGTGGAAATAACAGTGATTAAAATGGCCATAGCCTTCTTTAAGGTAGTAACCAAGCATTCACATATGGACAGAAACCACAAGACTCCCCAAACACAACAGCAATACCCAGCCAAGTTTTGAATTCTGTATCCCTTGTACACAACTCAGAAGTGCTACCAGTGACCTGACAAGTAAAAAGTTAAAATGTTTTGTTTACATTTCAAATTGAACTTGCTATATCATCTCATTACCATAATCATATTCTGGATGACTATATTTTACTCGCCTTGAATGAAATGTATGTTTAACTGATTTGTGTTCAAGAAACTACATGTCACTAAATTGTGTTTTAAGGTCATGCAAGGATTTTGCCTCCTTCATTGTGTGGCTGTAAGTCAACAGTATGATGTTACTAGTTTTTCTGTGCTGCAAGTTTTGAGCTGTTTTTACCTGTCACGGCTCCACTCTTTGTGTTGTAAAGTTGTACAGTTTTGCTGTGACCTTGAAGCATATAGTTTGATGATGGCTCCTGTCAGTTGTTAATAAAATGAAGTTCAATATTTTTAAAGAAGTATATGTAATTTAATTGTTCATAGACACATTTCTACATAGTGATTTCCAGGATACTTTATTACAGTTAGTAAACTCATAATTGCATTACAGTTGACTTTAAATAAAATTAATTGTTCCAATAGAAGATTATCTTGAACTACATGTTGCAAATGATTTTTTATTATTGTATTCTTGACTTTGTCAGCTATAACAGGTCTTCATATGAACTCCCACTTGTGTTGAATCAACTATAAAAGAAAATTAAATAATGTTTTGTGAATATGCATACAAAAATAAATTAGACATATTTTCTTTAAACAGAACCTGTTATGAGACAGTGTTTATGAAGAGTATATAATCTGATGATGGCTGTCTTCTGAGTTGTTGCACCATGTAGTCTGGTAGAAGTTTACTGACGTTTCAGAGGTCCTTGCCGCCTCCATCATCAGGGCGATGATGATGGAGGCAGCAAGGACCTCTGAAACGTCGTTAAACTGTTACCAGACTACACGGCGCAACAAACCAGAAGTCAGCCATCTTTAGACTCACCACTGTGAAAACCTCAAATCCTACTTGGTATATATATTGTCTTTGTATTTTTACTTCGTAGTATTCTTTACTTCATAATTTACTTTATAATTTAAAACTAGTAATTTCCATTGAAATTCAACAGACATTAGAAATATATTTTATTCTCTGATGTACCTTTAGCACCTAGTTTTTATCAGGAACCCAATACAACATTGCCATGTGGTATGTGTTCAGGTGGAGGTAGGACACTTTGAACATTTGTTGTGATTATGTACAGTACATTCAGTGCACTGACATGTCCCCACCACATGAACAGAAAAGTTTTCTGAAGGGACAATGTGATCCCTGTTGATGGAGGCAATAAGCTTCTCTGAAATGTTTAATATCTACTAGACTACATAGTGAAACATCTCAGAAGACAGCCATCTTCACAACTATCACAGGTACAACCTGAAATATCACTGAATATTTTCTTTAATGGTTAGCTCATACATGCTACTTTTTATATTATCTGGTCTTACCTTATTTTAAGCATAATTATTTTGTTTTAAGCAGAATCTTCTTTCAGCAAATGAGCTGTAAAAGTGCCTATATCCTTAACTTCTTCCAAACCATTCAGAAGGTCAGGATTGTATAGTATCATTAAACTCACTTCTAATTCTGCTGTATGAACTGCAAGAGACAATACAACTACTTCACTAAACTAACTTCCTCCACAGAATTATTTGCATGCTATAAGTCTGTTCCCTTGAATATTTTTAATTTGATCATTTCATAATGTGCATTGCCTGAAAACTTCATATTCAGTTTTTGTTTAATCTAAATACTAACACATTTAGACTCGTTAATACTGTAAATGTGTAATGATAAAAGTTGTCATTTCAGTCTGAGAGCAATAGAAGAGTTATTTACCACGCAAATCAAGAACTTGATCCAAACACTTTTTTATTTCTATTAGTGTGTCATCCACGCATTTTGTCAGCGTTTCAAGGAAATTTTCATCCCTGATGTTAACGGGATTTAAGTTACTTATCTGGTCCATATTACTGCTATTGTTGTCTGACATGTTTTTAATCCTTACTTGGCAATGGAATGGAAGGATTTGGTGGGGTTGAATTACCCGCGGAGCACATTGCTACATCGAATGTGTGAGCAACACTGAGCGGTACTGAGCGGTTTTAATATGAACGAACGTATACAACTGAGCGCAACGAATTAAGACCCAGAAGATCCCGGAGACGAGGCCTTAAACTGTCTGTTGGTGGTGGTTGGGTGCCCATACAGAAAACAATTAAACGTAAATAGTTCCTCTGTATGTGTATATTTACTGGTATTAATGCTTATGATGTTTATAGAGTTTTAATTCAATATCCTGTAAATGCAGATAATTTATTTTTCTATTTATAACCTTTATAATATGCTGTTTTGTAACCAGTTTTTGAGCAGTAGAAGTGGGTAAGAATAGACACTACTGGAAGGTTTTCTTCAATGAGATTCTCAAAGAGGGAAATATGCCGAAGACCTTGTAATTTTTATGGTCCACGTGAACGGAGTAATACGCCCGTTAAATTAATGTCTTGAAGAAGCTGGGCCATATGTTTGAGTATATATATTTTTCATAGAACACCGTGGGTACTGATTCGTATTTTTATAATACTTGGCAGTGGAGTGATGGGCTCCGATCAACAGTTCTGTTTGCGGTGGCACAATTACCAGAGCAGCCTTCTTGCGTCCCTTCCACAGTTATTGGACGGTGATGACCTTACAGATGTCACCTTGTCGGCAGCTGGACGCAATTTACGTGCCCATAGGGTGGTTCTGTCTGCATGTAGTCAGTACTTCAAAGAACTCTTCAAGGTCTGTAAGGTTTTGCAGGTCTTCATTATGAAATCCTAATTCTGTGGTTGTGTCATTTATTTTATTGAAATGTATTTCACCTGCATTCAGGCACTGCAGCCCTTGCAACATCCTGTGATAGTATTACCAGGAGCAAACTTCACAGATTTGTGTGCTCTAGTAACATTCATGTACAGTGGGGAGGTTAACATATATCAAGAGCAGCTTTCAGGACTCCTCAACTTGGCTGATGCAATGCAGATTCGAGGCCTTGCTGAAGTTAATGGGGTAAGAGCATATGCCAGTTTTCCTTGATGGAATATTTTTAGTTTAAGTCATATTAATTTTAAGTTATTTGACTTGTTCCCAACAATTTACATATCTGTGAACTTAACCTATTGATGTGCCAAAGCTATTATTTTGTTCGAAAATATTTTTTTGTGGTATTTGGTATCACTAAAGTTATTTAAAATAATCTTTCACAAACTGTGGTCTTACCATAAGCAGATTTCAGGTATCTGCAGTTGTTATTTGTGTATGCATAAGAAAATCTACCGTCTACCCAGATGATATTCAAAACCTATTTTCTAGCCTCCAGAAATCTGTTAGGGTGCATCTTTTGTGACATTTTTTCATACTTATATTTTATATCAAATGTTGAAGTTCATGTCAATTTCCCTGGCATCTGCATTGTGTAGTAGTAATAACTGTCTCAGCTCTTTATGGCTTGGTGTATGCAATGGAACAGTAAAGCAGATATTAAGTGATCAGTATTAACTTTGAGTGTTCTCACTTATTCCTGGAGACTACAGAATTCTTTTGCTTTAATAATCAGTGCTGGATTTATGTTTCATGTATTTATGTATTTATTTTGGTTCTTTTAATAAAGTAAGTTCAGCCCTGGAAACAATCAATGAAAGACCCATTAAATGATAAAGAGTGAAGTTGGTGTCAACTGTTCATGATCACTTCACAATACAAATGAACACATAAGTTGTGACATGTATGCATAGTGTAATAATTCTGGTGCGTTTGGTCTATTATTGCTTTTAGATTTTAAATTTATGAATCCTGATATTTAATGCCTTCTTTTAAGTAGCTTAAAACAGGCAGGGCAGATTTGTAAAGACCTTCATAACATTTGATCAAAATCAGTCCACTGGTTGTTGAGTTTCTAAATGATACAGCATAAATCTTCTTTTTATGTAATTGTGTTAAAAATTGTAACCATTGCTGAAAAACTGTATTGACCATAAAATGTGTTCATTTTTTCAGGAACTTAAATTCAAACATTTATTTCCAGTAAATATTTATAAAGTTTTGCCCAAGGTAATGCATGTAGGTGTGTAAGCCTTGTTCAGTTAAAAAAAATTATAAAAAGAGGGGGATGTCTCAACAAATTTGAGGTGAACTGCCTAATATTAAATTTAACTATTATTCATTTAGCAGTTTTTTTTTGTACACGAATAGATGGATGAACAGACATGGAAAAGCTCATGGGTGTATTATTGTTCAAATAAGCACGAAAGTAAACAGCAAATTTTGCTAACGCAAGTATAATTTTGGTTGTAATGAGTACGCTGTTT
>NW_019059761.1:666500-683416 GCF_000696155.1 Zootermopsis nevadensis
TAAACTTTGTCAGTGGATGCACTGTAGAACACATCAGGTGATACAGGACATGCTTCAGAATAGTCATAGGAAGAACAATCTAATTTTGAATTAAATTAGAGTGTATTTTTAATGAAGTCACCAAGTGTCAAACCATCTGTGAAATAAATTTTTGAGACAATTTTTGTTCCAAGCAATATCTGTTCTAATGGATGACATTCAAAATCAATAATTTTCTCAGTGAACATTTCTCCATTTCAGATGATTCTGTTTGCATGAACTATAAAATTACTGGCTTATACTAAAATTTATCAGCCTCATTGAACTTCGGTACATAGGCACTTTAAATTGTAGCTTAACAGTAAGTTAATTTCTAGCAGTTTCAGACTAGGAAGAATTTACTTTTTCTTTTTTAGTTAGTGGAAGTGTAATATCAGAATGATACAATAAAATCAATGGCAGATGAGATTGACCCATGAACAGAGCCACTTTACTTAACATAAATTTTTAACCTTTATGTGACAGTGTTTAAAGTGATAAGTACTGTGGGTTTTAAATATACTGGTTAGGTTATGTTGCAGCAGAGTGCAGTGTATCATAAGAATGCATTATATTTATTATTCTTGAAAGCTAGAAAGTCAAAGTAAAAGCTGTATTATAAAGAGTGAATTTATTTACTGGAATACAGAATTGGAAATAACTTGTCTTTATGTTTGCAGCTTAGTTTTATGTTCCTTTCTCATTTTTATTGCTGTTCCTACAAAATACAGAAATAATCATGGGTTTAGGGTCGGAACTGTATTGCAAGTAATCTTATAATTCCTTATCTGCTTGTTTGTTAAGTTTGGTCTATGATGAGGTTCTCATATTAGTGAAGATATATATGGTGATCTTATTCATTGTGAACTTGGAGGTTGGTACGAACATTTCAGGGCTGAAGACTAAGGTGATGCATTCCTCCAAAACATTGGTACCCTACCACAAGTCCACATGGTGTCATATCCCAAAAGACCAAGATTGTTCTAGCTAATGGTGTGAGGTTCCATAGTAACTGCTACATGTGCTGTTCAATGAAGGAGCTTCAATTCATTTGCAAGCAGTTGGAAGTTGTATGGACACTATGAGAATGACTGTGCTCAGAGCACTTTCATAGGGGTATCTGAGCACGGACATGTGGCAAAGAGGAATGTCCATCAGCCACTGGTGATAGTGATATGACTGGCAACAGACCGAATATCATCCCTACCCCTGTTTCAATGAGCATCTGACTCCTTACAGAATTTTCACATTGCATTTTGCAGCCATTACATTTCTGGTTGTGGAGAAGACCAACTGATAGTTCTGTTCTTGATGATTCATGTTCAAATGGCATATGACCTAGAAAGATGACTGAACAGGCAAATAGTGACTATTGACAAAAAATTATAAAACTATGCAGTCTGTAACTTGCAAATTACAATTAGTACGCCCCTTTCAATATATCTGGCCGTCGGCTAAGTTATAGTGCTTTTCAAAACAATACATCACAAAGAAACAAATGTATCAAAATCAAAATTTACACACTGTGATTTAAGAAAAGCATGAAGATTAGCCAACAGAATGCAAATTAATAAAGTACCACATGTGATCTATGCAATAATAATCAGCAGGGGACAATATTTCAATGTCCATAGTACAATGTGGAGTTGGATGTTGATCCCTTTGATCTCTCTTTCAGGCTGTATCACACCAAACTGCACTTTTGAGAATGTCAGCACTGCACTGGAAAAATCATATCACACCAATGCAAGTAATGACATCGTTTCCATTATTTTAGTGGTATCTTTTGAATATAAATATCTTTTTAAAATAAACGGACTAGTGAGAAAATCATAGGTATATTTAAAATGTTTGTGGACCAGGAAAGGGAAAATGACAAGAGAGAACTGTAAACACTCCATATCACAATTTTTTACAATCTGCAACTTGTAATTAAGTCAATGCCTTAAAAACAAGAGATTTAGTTACAAATAAATCTGTGACAATCTTGGAAGTTTCAAGAAGAATTTTAGACACACTGTGTAAGTAAATTTCTGTTAATAAAAATATAATAAATTTGTAATGTTATCGGACATTCAAGCCTGAAAGAAACACTCAGTGTTAATTGGATTGAAACTTGTATAAATCAAAAATTAAACTGGGCAAAGAGAGAGAGAGAGAGTACAGTTTAGTAGAATAATGCGAATGTGAAGATAATATTAAAATGGAAGGTGTGACAAAATGGATCGAGTTTGCTATGAGGAGGATGATGAACTTTCAGGTTCCATTGTGATACTATCAACTGCTTAAGACAAACTCAATACCATGGAGCTAAATACAATTGTGAATTAATTAATGTCTTCCAGTTTTTTGTAATGAGACGGGGTAGCTCAGTCAGTATAGCGACTGACTACAGACTGGATGACCTTGGTTTGATCCCTGATGGGGGCAGAGAATTTTTCCTCTAGCCTCTGAATCCAGACCCACTCTGGGGCCCAACCATCCTCCTGTCTAAGGGGTACCGGGTCCTTTTTTGGGGGTAAAGCATGGCTGGGGCATGACACTAACCACTCACCCCCACCTATTGCCTAGATTAAGTATGAGTAGGAGCTATACCTCCTCTCCCCCCAAGCACCTACATGGCATATAATGGGACAGCTTTACTTTACTTTTTTTTTACTTCCAATTTCTGAAATTACATCATCATTTAATAACCACGTGTTCTGTTTTCTTGGTAATATTTTAGTGAAAAGGGTTTGGTGTTGAAAAGTTAGCATAGATGCACTCTGAAAGCTGTCCCATTTTTAGAAACCTCATTTATTAAAAGTATTAAGATGAACAAGAGAGGAATATACTCCATAATGGAGTACAAAACTTCCAGACATTCTTAACCATGTTATAGCACTGGCCATTGGCACCCACTTGACTTTGGTGCAGTACAAATCGAAGTATGGTATAGCTGTTGAAGAAATAAAATTACATACATAATGTGTTTATTTCATGCCAGTAATTGTTTTAGAAATTTATTTTATATAATTGTATTTATGTTTGTAGAAATAGTTTCTTTAATTACTTTATCATAATTATAAACAGCAAGTCTTGAAGAAGAAGAAGAGGAGGAGTTTCTCAAAATTTGCACAACCCAATTAATGAAACACCTCAGTTTATTATAAGGAACCCCCCCCCCCCCCCCAGGTTCATTAAATAGAGGTGTCACTGTTCTATATTTATGGTTAACCATTTACTTTAAATACAAAAACTTATAATTGTCACCAAATGTGATGATTTACCGATCCAAAATATCATAATGCTGCAAGATTTTTGGGGGTTGAAAGATTCAGAATTTGTGTTCTTTTAGTATATTGTAAAGGTGGCGTGGGCTGCTGTCAACATCACACACAACTCCGAGTCGTACATTATAAACAGATATGTACCTGTATGCTTTTATATATGTATTTATCATCTGTTCCTTATTGAATAACAATAATTGATACTTTTGGATTTTCTTTATTGAAAATCATAAATTACAAAACACTGAAGGTGTTTTATTAAAACAATCAGCCATTTGTACTTTCACTGGATATCACAAGGCTATGTTGTTGAAGTCCTCAATGACTAATTTTGATACACAGTGCTTATAAAACAAAAACTGCAAGGTGAGGTCCTGAGACCAGTTGGCAGTAGTATTTCTGGAATCATCATGTCCAAGGATTGGGTCCTTGGCCCATTTTGGACAGATGCTCAAAGCAACTTGTCATATTAGTGCCTCAGAGTAGCAGATGACAAGCCTGCTGCCTCCATACAATGTCTTCTCATTCCTGATTTATCTGGTAGAGCCATGTAGTAGGAACTCAGAAGACACATGGCCACTGAATTTTGCTTATGAAACGTCTCTTTCATGCTGTAAATCCATGACATGGGACCACCAGCTTTACTTCTCTCCTGAAGGAAGTCATGGTACATATTTTTATCACCCTTAAAAACCCACTGACCTCCACCAGGCATTGAACCCTGCAAACCTTGGGTCCAGTGGCAAGCACGCTACCACTAGACCACCAAGGGTGATTTATTTCTGGAATCTTGTGTAGAAATTCTCCCAACTTGCTTTCCATACAAGACATTGATATTTGTTTTCTAAAGGTGAAATTATCTGTGCTTAAGCACCTGATATTTAGAAATTATTTGAAGAGTGAAAATTACTACTCCATGACAGACTTTCAGATCTTCATATATAGGAAAATGTAATAACATTATATCTATATTTTGTGTTCTTGGACTCTGCTCCCCTTTTGAAGAAATGCCTGCAGTATACAATTAACAATACAGTCAAATGTCCAAATATGCAGAGAGTTTACAAAGAGCTTATTTTCCAATTGTATAATGGTAGTTTACAGTGATGAAAATGTCTTTAGTTAGTTAAGGATATGGTGTATTTATTGTATAATCAGTATCGCACGGACTTCCACAAGAGACAGTTAATAATAGTGCTATTTGTTTAGTACATGTGGTACCAGCTCATTAATCTGGGTTTTGAAGGCATCTGTCACTTGCAAAATTCAGAATTAATTATAATATTCACTTAAATAATTATTAAATATATTATTCACATAAGTCAATCATAGAAACCACACGCATTGTACACTCCATGATCACTTTTCAACACACAATATAAAAATCAACATTATGGGCAGAGGCAAGTATGAAGTAGCTTAATATGTGTACAAAATTTGTTTGCAAACTGGTCATAAATTTGTGTAATATATATATTTTTTATTTTATCTATACAAAAAATTTAGGGCCAGTTTAACAATTTTATATTTGTTGTTGCTCTTTACACATGAATTATGTGTGACTTCCTGTAACACATATCCACAGCAATAGAACCCAATGAGTGGTGGTAATGGATCTAAATAGCAGTGATGTTCCATATCTTGGTATTACAGTCTTGTCCAACCGACACCAACGTTCCATCATCAAGCCAGGCTAGGCGTGTGATCTGGCTCTGTGGATGAGCATCTGATGGAGAAACAAGTTATTAGCATAGGGCATTTATTTATGTCTTGCAACATTGCTGCTGTTCAACTTACTTCTCTGATTGTTTACATTCAGCAAGGGAATGGAATCATCCATTAGACTGCATCTCCTGCTGACCTGATATGAAGCCCACTATTATGCTGCACTCTGCATGTATGGAATAAATAGTGCAGCACCTTTCTTAAAAACCCACATACAAGAATGAAACAAAACTGGAAAGTAACATTCACTGCAGTACAATGACATTCCAAAGATGATCTTCATGCTGTATCACATAGGCCATTGCTTAGCAACAACGTGTTAAAACAATGTCCTTAAGTCATTGTTTCACTAATGTGATTCTAGACAGATGCTGAATGTGTTCCAATGCTGACCTTGGTTCCCACTGTTGCACAAGTGTCTTACAACAATGATCATGTGTTGCCTACCTCTTAGGGAAAATATTATGGACAGATACAGAAAGGTCCATAAAGCATTCTTTGCTCATCCTGGAGTATGAAAAACCCCTAAAAAATACACATCATTCACAAAAGGCTATTTTACCATTTGTAGCTGCATCTTAAGTGATGTTCCACAAGATTACTTCAAATTGAGAAGAAAATTACATGTATCTGCTGTTGGCACTACCATACATTAATACCAACAGTGGAAACATTGTGATTTAATTAAAAGGACTATGTTGAATGTGGACACATCATGTAACTTCATCTTTCTCTCTCTCTCTCAACTAACACTAGCAGAATTTGTTCTGTTACATATACATACAAGCCAAGGTTAGGTTCAGTTCCGTGTTACAATTTCCAACACACAGAAATACAGTCTATCATCACTTAACTCAGGGCCAAGATTGAGCCCAGGAACTTCTGAATATGAAACAAGAGCACTAACCACTCTACCTCGGTGTACAGTCAGTACCATAAATAACCAAATACTAGGGACAGTGTTATGATGTTCTATACGTATCAACTGAAGAAGAGATGGCCTGTGATATATAATATTACTGACAAGTGAAAGTTAAAACTCACTCTTGATGATGGTGTGTTTAGCTGGGTTCAGAACACTCCAGATGATAATGGTTGTGTCTAAGCTTCCACTAGCAACAAGCTGGGAGTTTGGAGACCAGGCCACGGTGTTGACTCTTGCATTGTGAAAACCCCATTCCTTGTTGTGGGCAAGCTGTGATGCAACAATGATTTACAAAAATCATTACAATGCTGTACAAATTTCATTTGCACTTCTTCCTTAATTTCAGAATTTGAAGACAAAGAGATGCTTTAATTTGAGTGTGAAATGTATAGTGGTGTTTCTTAAACCCTTAAGCTTTTAGCAGGTTGATGTTTTTAAAATACACAAACATTCACACCACACTATGCAGTAAACATAGTGAGGTACTTTTCACGGTAATGAGCTGTGGGCTGCAAGGAACTTGTCTGAAGAACCACTGAAGCTATAAACTGAAAACACTAATTCACCACTAAGATATATCAGTGAGAGGTGGTAAAAGTGGGAATGCTGAAGGCAGTGAATGTGAAAGAGATTATGACAAATTTGAAGATTGTAAAGCTGAGAAAGAAGATAGTAATGGTGAAGAGAGACAGGCTGATATGAGAAACTGGACAAAGGCTAGTGACTTCAAGATCACATAAAAGGAAACTAACTCAATAAATATAATGTGTATGTCTCAAGTATTTACTAACTTTCACAAGTTTGTTTGTAATAACTGTGAAATTAATATATAAAATGTTTCTCTTTGTAGACATGTTTCTTGGTTACCAGCCATCTTGGTTTCAGAGTTGTTCTCCACTTGGGTAATAAGGACAAGCAAACAAAAGACTACCATAACAACAAAAATAATGTGTTACTTACTTTCTGTATATGATTCCCAGGATTGCATTAGTGAAATGGAAATGAGGTAAGTATGGTTAATATTATGCAAGCATAAGCATTGGGATGCAAATCACTCCAAGCCGGATTATACTTTACAATCAAATGTACACATAAAAAGAGGCATTGGTGAATACCTGAACTTCCAGATTTGGAGGTTTGTTGTACTTTGAATAAAGTTAGCTGTTTTATATTTATACAGGCATTCTGAATGATATTAGACAAGAAAAATTTCAGAATGCATACTTCATGTTGACAGAGGTAATGGTGATGCAGGAAATTCAAATTTGCATGATCATTTTCATGCTAGCAACTGCTAAAAAGTATGTACTGAAATACATATGAACTTATACAAGACAGGAAAGAACACCACCATCCAGCAAAGGCTCACAGAAGCAATATTAGAACAATGAACTCCCTTTGTGTGGAGTTTTCAAAACTACATTAATCTGTGCTCTATACCATATATATATATTTCTACATTGTATGGAGTGACTGTAAATTAAAGTATAATATAAAAAGCTTATAAATTTGTATTCAGGTCACATATTGGAAAATGAGCTGTTCCACACTTATTTTTGTAAGTGCTCAATATGGAACATACATCCCATCTCAGTGGTCTTGTTCCGTACTCTACACAGCGCATCATCAGCATCACTCACTGCTACAGATTCTGTCTCGCAGCTCCTGTAGGGAATATAAAAATAAACATACAAACAAACTGTTTGTTTGTATGTTTATTTTTATATTCCAATACACTACAGGGTATGCAAAGTTTTTATTATTATTATTTATTTACTGCAATTGGGTTTGCACCCGGTGGCAGTGGTCCTTACACGACACAATTACAACAAAATACACACAATAAAAACAAGTACACTCCATAGAACACCCTACACATAACTAGACATCCACCCCTACAAAAGCATCCACACCTTACACAGACATACATACACAAAATACAAAAACACACATCCATTAATTAATAACAATACTAAGAATAAAATATAAAGTCAGACCTCAGTACATGAAACTTTTATCCCAAAGAAACTACAGCCCTTCATCACTTGGAGACTAAGACACTTCACTTCCCTTATCACCATCTAATCCGTACTTAATAACCCTTTGCTTCTGGCCCTCTTTCTAAAGGTGCCTAATTTACAGGGGAAAGACTCTAGCACGCCTGGAGGTAATTGGTTCCAGCTTTTTATGGTCCTATTTACAAAGGAATATTTGCCAACATCCGTTATTTGTTTCCTAGTCCTAATTTTCCGACTATGATCGTTATGTTATTTCCCTGCTGGAGTATACGCATTACGAAATGGAGAGCCTTCCATGCTTTAATTAGTGTATAATTTACATGATCTGCCCAGCTCAGATCGCTGCTAATAAGTATTCCTAAGTACTTGAAGCTATTTGCCTCTGAAATTAATTGATCCTCAAAAAGATACCTCAGCCTATCCTTCACCCTAGCTCTATTGGAGCTTACTGCTTTACTTTTACCTGGATTTATCTTCATTTCATTTTCTATCACCCATTCCCATGATCTATTCAAATCTGTCTGTAACTTATCAATGTCACTACTATCCATTATTTTCCTGTATATTATACAATCATCAGCGAAAAGCCGTATATTTTAATCAATGTTTTTCCAAATATCATTAACAAAAGCGAGGAATAGTAAGGGACCTAATATGCTCCCTTGCGGCACTCCTGACGTTACACTGACTCCATGAGATAGTTTCCCGTCCACTCTAACTCTTTGCGAACGTCCTAAGAGAAATGCCTTTACCCATACCACTACCCTCAAGTCCACACCGGTTGCAGCAATTTTTGTAATCATGTGGTACTAAATCGAAGGCCTTTGAAAAATCTATTATAACTGCATCAGTCCTGATTCCCTCGTCCAATGAATCAGCAATATCTTGACAAACTGTGACTACTTGACTTTCGCATGAGTACCCTGTAAGGATTTTTAAACAGCCCGGGAACTAAAAATGAAGGAGATGTGAGGTCAGGTGAATGTGGCAAGAAAAAATCCATGATGTGGTACTGAATATCAATGCTATGTAGAGTATCGGATAAGATCGCATTCAGGTATGATATGTGCCACATAAACCATGGAAGCCACGTTGAGTACCTTTGAAAAATACTTGAATGTTAGGCCACTGATGTGGAGCAATTTGTTTTCAAATATGTAACCTGAACAGAAAGTCACATGCCTTTTAAACTGTACTTCAATTTGTGATCGATCGTGATGTATTATATTTTATTGCTGACACGCCATAAGAATGCATTCTCCAGTCACAGTATAGTCTGGGCTAGTGACATCACTGTTATATAAGCCACAAACTAATGCATTCTGTAATAAACCATATATTTATTGCAATCAGCCCAAACATGGAAGCTTCAAAACCAAAGGCTGTACCACAACCTCTTACAAACACGTTTTGTGCACATAACATTTAAGTCTTTCATAAAATGTACTTAATACTGTAATTCATGTTCTTTAGAAAACAGAGTTATCTGCAAAGTACAAAATACTGCATTATTTATTACATGTTTTTATAAGCAAGTTACAGGGCCTCTACTGCCTGTCATACCTGACAATGCATAAAAGTAAGGGATGCTTACTTTGTATGTGCTATAAAGCAGCACTTAACTACACTGTCACCCCCCCCCCCAAAAAAAAAAAAGCAGTGGCAGTGGACATATCTGCTGAGGACACAATCTGCCATCCATCAGCAAAGGAGCTGGAGCAGTGTGGACATGGCGGTTACCTGATAATCTGGCAGTTTGTAGAGGATGACCTTCCTATTGGCATCACATGCCACCAGGTACTGGCTATCTGGTGAGTATGAACAGTCTGTCAAAGGACCAAGATGCTCCAGTTCTGCCTTTGGACTTAGGTTTGATCCCAGTAGTGTATAAATGTGAATCTAAACTCAAACCAAATATAATTAAATTTATCTGACAGTCTTCAATTAAATGGTATCCTCTTTTTATATGCTTACTCACTCTTGATACTTTACAAAGTATAAAGGATAATTCTAAAATGTTGGAAAGCTTACTAAAAAATACAAATTGTAACATATAATGAACTTTCAAAAAATGAATAACAGTTTAAAATTCACAAAACAACAATGTTATGGCCATTTTCCAACTTGCAGCACAGGAATGCTGGCAAGTCAACACGGTGAGCACTGGCCTGTGTGGTAACAGTGTGAAATGGCTGCATGGCCTCGAAGCATCCAATTTCATGACAGCTACTACAGTATCATAAACTGTAGAGATAGCTGGCATGAGAATTCATTTAAGAAGGTCAAATTAAGGTTCAGTAACGCTAATGACATTATATATGAAAAAGTCTGAAAGTCATTTAACAGTGAAGTATGTTCAATACAATGAACTTGAAGAAAGATTAAGATAGGAAGGGCAGCATTTGCTTGAAATCCTTTAATGATATGAAATTGCTATAGGAAGGGAAAACCAAACTGCAATTACTTTATTGTCCAAAGCTCCTCCCACTGCTACATCTGGGTGTTCACTGTTGATGGACACGCATGAAGGTTCATAAGTGACGGGAAGGCTGGACACTTTCCTTCCTCCCTGCAGAATTGATATCTGTGGGCAGCAGAACAAGAATCTAGGCACTTGACAAAATGCAACTCTAACATATGTTCTGAAATAATCATAAAACCTACAAGTTTAATATTCTGCACTTGAATATCACATGCTGTATGAACTATTGCGCTTATTACTGTTTGACCACGGACCACACAAAGCAACACCAGTAATTCAAATAAATTATTATTTCATGTCCATGTACATCAAGATTAAATTTATTTCATTAACTTCATGCTATTCATTTATGTATCATACCATAAATTAAGATTTTTTGCCTTAATTACACATTCATCTGTTCATTTTAGAACACTGTATCAAGTACTGTGGTTGTGTTATACCAAATTGAATATGAAGCTATTGTGACCTATTTTTAGGTAATATCCTGACATTAACTTATTTTCAAACATGTCAAAATACAAAACCTCAACTCCATACTTAGGATGGCACTACCGTTGTTCCCATGGTGACAATGATCTACTGTGGATGACAGGAAGTTGGAAGGTACATACATGAGGTGAACTTCAATGGCATGCTGTTCATGCATACTTGCAAGAAAACTAGTCAATTGGTGTCTTAAAATGAAACGAGTGTACAAACAGAACCTTCTAGTTATGTTTCACAAGATGGAACTTGACATGAGAGCTACTTATTGAGCAAGAGCCAGGGAGGCCAAGTTTTATGGCAATAAATACAATAATGACTAACAATGCAAAATATTTAAGTTACATAAAATGCATTACTTGCAGAGGGGAGCATAAATTTGGACCTGGAGTGAGATGTAAGCATCAGTGATGTGGTACATGGACATTACAAACATAACAAGAGACGCTGAAGAAGTTAAGGATTAATGGTATGGACATGCAATTATATGAATGACAATATTTTTCCCTTGAGAGGTTCAAAGATGAAGATGTCCAATGAATGAGAACTGGAGAGGCAAAGTAATGGAAAGCACACAGATGACAGCAGTGAAAAGATGGCACAAGAAAGAGTGCTCATGGAAGAAGAATGGTGAAGTCCTTCATTACAGGTGGATGGCAACCTCAGAATACAATCAGCTGCATTACTTACCTCTTTGACAGAACCAGTGACTATGGTATCACCTTTGACGTCCATACTACGAGGCTGAGATCCCAGCTTAATGTCAGCACTTGTATAACTATTAGACACAATATCTACTTGCTTCACACTATCATCAATGCCACATGTGTAAAGCGAGTCACCTATTATCTTCATGCCATTGATCTGGTTCCCATGTCCAACCCCTTGGATCCGATCATTCTCTCCTGCAATGGTAAGAAATAAATGCACAGCATTCCTTACTAAAATACGTGCACAGTGGAGCCAATTCATTAAGCATCTTACAGCATTCATTAACATGATTTTGAATTAACAATAGAACAACCATTTTTTGTGCACTTCAAGCGTAACACCTTAGAGCCCAGTGGTAACTATTAATACGTACCACCTGCTTTTAGAATCGATAACCGTACATTATGCCCACAAATAATACTTTGAGGTTTCAATGATTCTCACAGTAAACAGCAATTATTTCCTTAAATACCATCAACCAACTGATGTGTTTTTCAGATTTAACTCTTTAATATTATTTAGATGAGCTCTGACTTTGAAGGGTTAAAGTTACAAAAATGTGCCTGTTAGGTTCACCATATCTGTGTGTCTATCTGTGCACACAAAACATGGGAACTCCTGAATGAATTTTCATGAATTTCATACTGGGAGATTCACTAACATTAGTCAACTTGTTAGTATTGGTTAATATCAGACAACACTAAATTATACTTTACTATACTGCACTGAGCTATACTACACTACAATACACTATACCAGTGGTATTCAACCTGGGGTACGTGAACCCCCGAGGGTATGCGAAGACATCTTAGGGGGTATGTGAAATTTAAAATATATATATTATTTTATGATAAACACTGAATAATCAGTAATATAATTTATTTTAGATGTAGATTATATACTATGTATAACTTGAATTATACACCAACAACTTTGGGGGTCCGAAGTTGAAGAGAAATTATATCTGGAGGTACGCGAACAAAAAAGGTTGAATACCACTGCATTATACTATACTAATAACTGCCTGCTACAATTCACATAACTCTTATACAGATGTTTCTTACTAGAAATGAACAATCATAGTTTTAAAATGCTTGATCACCTTAACTGTCTAACAAGTTTTTGTAATTCATCGGTTAACAGAACAGACCTGTTTGAAAATACAATCAACAAAGACAGATTAGTGAATAAATGACAATGAAATACATCAATTCACAATTACAACCAAGAAAAACTAGGTGAAAGGTAGTGTAATTCAGTAAAGTAAGAGGAAGAGACTGTGCAGGTGTGCATGTCGCTACTCATCTTCCACATTTACCTGTGTTGGAATCCCAGTGTGTGATGAAGCCATCATGTGAACCTGTGTAGATTGTTTTCCGATCTGGACTCAGACACAGAACAGTGATTGGTTTGTTGTGGCCCTGGCAACATGCATACACACACACACATATTTAGCAATTCCCAGTCTACCTGGAACCATATGTCAGTCCAAAAAGAGTAACTGGAAACTTTCTGTGTCTTATTCAGTACCCAAATCTTAGACCCTTAAGAGGTCAAAAAAAATTAGGCGCCAAAAGAGCAGGGTTTGTTGAACCCTGTCTACATGTATGTGCTACGTACTGCAAATATACTGAATTAACATCAACAAAGTGGAAACTTCGGTAGGAGGAAATGAAGACAAAAATCACAGCTATTACTTAATTATATCAAGAAAACATATCTGTCTGCTGTTCCCTATAAAGCAATAAGAATGAATAAGTAGTGTTGAAATATTGTGCTACCTATTGGCATAAACATGTTTTCTTTCCAATTAAGTTCACATGTCACTAAAGCATCATCTGAATTACCTTGAGTATTCTAATGTGTTTATTGGGGTTGCTGACATCAAGATAATTGATGAAGCCACTGAGTGACACTGACAGCAAATGCTGGCCCTGCCATAAGCATGAAACCTATAAAAACAAATATGATACAAAATTAAGTGAATAAAACTTATTTTTCTACAGGTAAAATGGTGGACTCTACTATGAAGGAAAACACAATATAAGCCACACTTTATCTCCAAGTTTATACCACCTAAAACTAGGATGCACGGGTTATAATCGGAAATATTTATAATGAGATAATTATTCTATATCTTGGTTGATTATAAAGTGCTGCCTTATGATTTTTTACATAACCAAACTTTCCAACAATAGTAAATACATAAGCAACTGTTTTACAGAAGAATGGATGATTAAAACTGAAGGAAATAATGAGAGGCAAAATGACTGTTTGGAAGGTTGCATCATCATCAACATTTTAGCAGTGATATGAGTTGTTGCCCATGCAGCATTGTACCTGGAGTGCCAATACCAGACAAACAGTGCAACTCCCTTGGGCTATACAATTATGAATGATGATTTGTCAGAAAGTGACCACAGCCTGTGTGAGGTACAGAAGTTGTCACAACACCCAGTTTGCAGATTGTCATTTGAATAGGACACCTTTCACATACAGGACAACTACAGTACAATGTTCAATATCAAAGTTGGTATGTTAGAGAAATGTGTACTTACCACAAACAGACTAATGAAAGGGTAACATTTTCTTGTAGTGCGTTGGAATGATGAAGATTTTCTCTTATATTACTCCTTCCTTTTGTAATGAAAAGAGCCATTCCTTTCCTCAGTTCATTTATACATTTTACCTTACTTTAAACAGAACGTTTCTCATATCTACCATTTTCTCCATCAGTTCAGTTTACCTGCTGGTCCTCTACCTGACTGCCCATCATGAACTCCGTTAGCACAGACCTTGTTTCTACATCCCACAACTTGCAAGTCTTATCACCTGATGCAGTGAGGAGTTGCGTGCCATCTGGCTTCCATGCAACCTGTAACGGAAACTTGGAAGGTCATGGGAGAAAGAAGAAATGCACACAAGATACTAGGTACACATCACAGGGACAGGTCACCAAGACCTGTTCAATCCAGACTTTGCTGGCCAGATGATGTCACAATAGATGTAAAACAAAAGGGAAAATGTACAGAAATGTAAATTTGGAGCAGTCGGAAACAACTGGTTTCTACTGTGCACTGTGTATGAGATCTTTTATGCCCTACGCATTATGCCAAGAGCACTTCCAAAGAATAACTTGGCTTCATCACTGTTTTGTTCTTTATAATCTGATAACCATAAATGACAATATAATGGACCAACAATATTAACTGTTCAAATCACCTGTCAGAACTTTTTATACACCCAGAATTTTGTTTCTGTTTTCAATGTTGTGACAGAGCAACACCTATATTTTAACAGAATGCATGAGATGACTTACACTTCAAATTTTTTTTAAACTCAAGTGTCATTTTTGTGTGTGTAAATATCATGATCTTCTGCCACAAAGCTTAACTGGTATAGGCATGTCATAACCATCAAAATGTGAAAGATTAATTATTTACTCATAACAGGACTGAACATCTGATTTGATGTTTTATGTTACACACTACTGGATCCAACCACATTATAAGAATTAGAACATTTGCGGTAAGAAATAGTCATGCTGTAGCATTGATCTGTATGATTGAGAAAACAATACTAAGAATAAAATATAAAGTCAGACCTCAGTACATGAAACTTTTATCCCAAAGAAACTACAGCCCTTCATCACTTGGAGACTAAGACACTTCACTTCCCTTATCACCATCTAATCCGTACTTAATAACCCTTTGCTTCTGGCCCTCTTTCTAAAGGTGCCTAATTTACAGGGGAAAGACTCTAGCACGCCTGGAGGTAATTGGTTCCAGCTTTTTATGGTCCTATTTACAAAGGAATATTTGCCAACATCCGTTATTTGTTTCCTAGTCCTAATTTTCCGACTATGATCGTTATGTTATTTCCCTGCTGGAGTATACGCATTACGAAATGGAGAGCCTTCCATGCTTTAATTAGTGTATAATTTACATGATCTGCCCAGCTCAGATCGCTGCTAATAAGTATTCCTAAGTACTTGAAGCTATTTGCCTCTGAAATTAATTGATCCTCAAAAAGATACCTCAGCCTATCCTTCACCCTAGCTCTATTGGAGCTTACTGCTTTACTTTTACCTGGATTTATCTTCATTTCATTTTCTATCACCCATTCCCATGATCTATTCAAATCTGTCTGTAACTTATCAATGTCACTACTATCCATTATTTTCCTGTATATTATACAATCATCAGCGAAAAGCCGTATATTTTAATCAATGTTTTTCCAAATATCATTAACAAAAGCGAGGAATAGTAAGGGACCTAATATGCTCCCTTGCGGCACTCCTGACGTTACACTGACTCCATGAGATAGTTTCCCGTCCACTCTAACTCTTTGCGAACGTCCTAAGAGAAATGCCTTTACCCATACCACTACCCTCAAGTCCACACCGGTTGCAGCAATTTTTGTAATCATGTGGTACTAAATCGAAGGCCTTTGAAAAATCTATTATAACTGCATCAGTCCTGATTCCCTCGTCCAATGAATCAGCAATATCTTGACAAACTGTGACTACTTGACTTTCGCATGAGTACCCTGTAAGGATTTTTAAACAGCCCGGGAACTAAAAATGAAGGAGATGTGAGGTCAGGTGAATGTGGCAAGAAAAAATCCATGATGTGGTACTGAATATCAATGCTATGTAGAGTATCGGATAAGATCGCATTCAGGTATGATATGTGCCACATAAACCATGGAAGCCACGTTGAGTACCTTTGAAAAATACTTGAATGTTAGGCCACTGATGTGGAGCAATTTGTTTTCAAATATGTAACCTGAACAGAAAGTCACATGCCTTTTAAACTGTACTTCAATTTGTGATCGATCGTGATGTATTATATTTTATTGCTGACACGCCATAAGAATGCATTCTCCAGTCACAGTATAGTCTGGGCTAGTGACATCACTGTTATATAAGCCACAAACTAATGCATTCTGTAATAAACCATATATTTATTGCAATCAGCCCAAACATGGAAGCTTCAAAACCAAAGGCTGTACCACAACCTCTTACAAACACGTTTTGTGCACATAACATTTAAGTCTTTCATAAAATGTACTTAATACTGTAATTCATGTTCTTTAGAAAACAGAGTTATCTGCAAAGTACAAAATACTGCATTATTTATTACATGTTTTTATAAGCAAGTTACAGGGCCTCTACTGCCTGTCATACCTGACAATGCATAAAAGTAAGGGATGCTTACTTTGTATGTGCTATAAAGCAGCACTTAACTACACTGTCACCCCCCCCCCCAAAAAACAAAAAA
>NW_019059761.1:683532-741196 GCF_000696155.1 Zootermopsis nevadensis
AAAAAAAAAAAAGCAGTGGCAGTGGACATATCTGCTGAGGACACAATCTGCCATCCATCAGCAAAGGAGCTGGAGCAGTGTGGACATGGCGGTTACCTGATAATCTGGCAGTTTGTAGAGGATGACCTTCCTATTGGCATCACATGCCACCAGGTACTGGCTATCTGGTGAGTATGAACAGTCTGTCAAAGGACCAAGATGCTCCAGTTCTGCCTTTGGACTTAGGTTTGATCCCAGTAGTGTATAAATGTGAATCTAAACTCAAACCAAATATAATTAAATTTATCTGACAGTCTTCAATTAAATGGTATCCTCTTTTTATATGCTTACTCACTCTTGATACTTTACAAAGTATAAAGGATAATTCTAAAATGTTGGAAAGCTTACTAAAAAATACAAATTGTAACATATAATGAACTTTCAAAAAATGAATAACAGTTTAAAATTCACAAAACAACAATGTTATGGCCATTTTCCAACTTGCAGCACAGGAATGCTGGCAAGTCAACACGGTGAGCACTGGCCTGTGTGGTAACAGTGTGAAATGGCTGCATGGCCTCGAAGCATCCAATTTCATGACAGCTACTACAGTATCATAAACTGTAGAGATAGCTGGCATGAGAATTCATTTAAGAAGGTCAAATTAAGGTTCAGTAACGCTAATGACATTATATATGAAAAAGTCTGAAAGTCATTTAACAGTGAAGTATGTTCAATACAATGAACTTGAAGAAAGATTAAGATAGGAAGGGCAGCATTTGCTTGAAATCCTTTAATGATATGAAATTGCTATAGGAAGGGAAAACCAAACTGCAATTACTTTATTGTCCAAAGCTCCTCCCACTGCTACATCTGGGTGTTCACTGTTGATGGACACGCATGAAGGTTCATAAGTGACGGGAAGGCTGGACACTTTCCTTCCTCCCTGCAGAATTGATATCTGTGGGCAGCAGAACAAGAATCTAGGCACTTGACAAAATGCAACTCTAACATATGTTCTGAAATAATCATAAAACCTACAAGTTTAATATTCTGCACTTGAATATCACATGCTGTATGAACTATTGCGCTTATTACTGTTTGACCACGGACCACACAAAGCAACACCAGTAATTCAAATAAATTATTATTTCATGTCCATGTACATCAAGATTAAATTTATTTCATTAACTTCATGCTATTCATTTATGTATCATACCATAAATTAAGATTTTTTGCCTTAATTACACATTCATCTGTTCATTTTAGAACACTGTATCAAGTACTGTGGTTGTGTTATACCAAATTGAATATGAAGCTATTGTGACCTATTTTTAGGTAATATCCTGACATTAACTTATTTTCAAACATGTCAAAATACAAAACCTCAACTCCATACTTAGGATGGCACTACCGTTGTTCCCATGGTGACAATGATCTACTGTGGATGACAGGAAGTTGGAAGGTACATACATGAGGTGAACTTCAATGGCATGCTGTTCATGCATACTTGCAAGAAAACTAGTCAATTGGTGTCTTAAAATGAAACGAGTGTACAAACAGAACCTTCTAGTTATGTTTCACAAGATGGAACTTGACATGAGAGCTACTTATTGAGCAAGAGCCAGGGAGGCCAAGTTTTATGGCAATAAATACAATAATGACTAACAATGCAAAATATTTAAGTTACATAAAATGCATTACTTGCAGAGGGGAGCATAAATTTGGACCTGGAGTGAGATGTAAGCATCAGTGATGTGGTACATGGACATTACAAACATAACAAGAGACGCTGAAGAAGTTAAGGATTAATGGTATGGACATGCAATTATATGAATGACAATATTTTTCCCTTGAGAGGTTCAAAGATGAAGATGTCCAATGAATGAGAACTGGAGAGGCAAAGTAATGGAAAGCACACAGATGACAGCAGTGAAAAGATGGCACAAGAAAGAGTGCTCATGGAAGAAGAATGGTGAAGTCCTTCATTACAGGTGGATGGCAACCTCAGAATACAATCAGCTGCATTACTTACCTCTTTGACAGAACCAGTGACTATGGTATCACCTTTGACGTCCATACTACGAGGCTGAGATCCCAGCTTAATGTCAGCACTTGTATAACTATTAGACACAATATCTACTTGCTTCACACTATCATCAATGCCACATGTGTAAAGCGAGTCACCTATTATCTTCATGCCATTGATCTGGTTCCCATGTCCAACCCCTTGGATCCGATCATTCTCTCCTGCAATGGTAAGAAATAAATGCACAGCATTCCTTACTAAAATACGTGCACAGTGGAGCCAATTCATTAAGCATCTTACAGCATTCATTAACATGATTTTGAATTAACAATAGAACAACCATTTTTTGTGCACTTCAAGCGTAACACCTTAGAGCCCAGTGGTAACTATTAATACGTACCACCTGCTTTTAGAATCGATAACCGTACATTATGCCCACAAATAATACTTTGAGGTTTCAATGATTCTCACAGTAAACAGCAATTATTTCCTTAAATACCATCAACCAACTGATGTGTTTTTCAGATTTAACTCTTTAATATTATTTAGATGAGCTCTGACTTTGAAGGGTTAAAGTTACAAAAATGTGCCTGTTAGGTTCACCATATCTGTGTGTCTATCTGTGCACACAAAACATGGGAACTCCTGAATGAATTTTCATGAATTTCATACTGGGAGATTCACTAACATTAGTCAACTTGTTAGTATTGGTTAATATCAGACAACACTAAATTATACTTTACTATACTGCACTGAGCTATACTACACTACAATACACTATACCAGTGGTATTCAACCTGGGGTACGTGAACCCCCGAGGGTATGCGAAGACATCTTAGGGGGTATGTGAAATTTAAAATATATATATTATTTTATGATAAACACTGAATAATCAGTAATATAATTTATTTTAGATGTAGATTATATACTATGTATAACTTGAATTATACACCAACAACTTTGGGGGTCCGAAGTTGAAGAGAAATTATATCTGGAGGTACGCGAACAAAAAAGGTTGAATACCACTGCATTATACTATACTAATAACTGCCTGCTACAATTCACATAACTCTTATACAGATGTTTCTTACTAGAAATGAACAATCATAGTTTTAAAATGCTTGATCACCTTAACTGTCTAACAAGTTTTTGTAATTCATCGGTTAACAGAACAGACCTGTTTGAAAATACAATCAACAAAGACAGATTAGTGAATAAATGACAATGAAATACATCAATTCACAATTACAACCAAGAAAAACTAGGTGAAAGGTAGTGTAATTCAGTAAAGTAAGAGGAAGAGACTGTGCAGGTGTGCATGTCGCTACTCATCTTCCACATTTACCTGTGTTGGAATCCCAGTGTGTGATGAAGCCATCATGTGAACCTGTGTAGATTGTTTTCCGATCTGGACTCAGACACAGAACAGTGATTGGTTTGTTGTGGCCCTGGCAACATGCATACACACACACACATATTTAGCAATTCCCAGTCTACCTGGAACCATATGTCAGTCCAAAAAGAGTAACTGGAAACTTTCTGTGTCTTATTCAGTACCCAAATCTTAGACCCTTAAGAGGTCAAAAAAAATTAGGCGCCAAAAGAGCAGGGTTTGTTGAACCCTGTCTACATGTATGTGCTACGTACTGCAAATATACTGAATTAACATCAACAAAGTGGAAACTTCGGTAGGAGGAAATGAAGACAAAAATCACAGCTATTACTTAATTATATCAAGAAAACATATCTGTCTGCTGTTCCCTATAAAGCAATAAGAATGAATAAGTAGTGTTGAAATATTGTGCTACCTATTGGCATAAACATGTTTTCTTTCCAATTAAGTTCACATGTCACTAAAGCATCATCTGAATTACCTTGAGTATTCTAATGTGTTTATTGGGGTTGCTGACATCAAGATAATTGATGAAGCCACTGAGTGACACTGACAGCAAATGCTGGCCCTGCCATAAGCATGAAACCTATAAAAACAAATATGATACAAAATTAAGTGAATAAAACTTATTTTTCTACAGGTAAAATGGTGGACTCTACTATGAAGGAAAACACAATATAAGCCACACTTTATCTCCAAGTTTATACCACCTAAAACTAGGATGCACGGGTTATAATCGGAAATATTTATAATGAGATAATTATTCTATATCTTGGTTGATTATAAAGTGCTGCCTTATGATTTTTTACATAACCAAACTTTCCAACAATAGTAAATACATAAGCAACTGTTTTACAGAAGAATGGATGATTAAAACTGAAGGAAATAATGAGAGGCAAAATGACTGTTTGGAAGGTTGCATCATCATCAACATTTTAGCAGTGATATGAGTTGTTGCCCATGCAGCATTGTACCTGGAGTGCCAATACCAGACAAACAGTGCAACTCCCTTGGGCTATACAATTATGAATGATGATTTGTCAGAAAGTGACCACAGCCTGTGTGAGGTACAGAAGTTGTCACAACACCCAGTTTGCAGATTGTCATTTGAATAGGACACCTTTCACATACAGGACAACTACAGTACAATGTTCAATATCAAAGTTGGTATGTTAGAGAAATGTGTACTTACCACAAACAGACTAATGAAAGGGTAACATTTTCTTGTAGTGCGTTGGAATGATGAAGATTTTCTCTTATATTACTCCTTCCTTTTGTAATGAAAAGAGCCATTCCTTTCCTCAGTTCATTTATACATTTTACCTTACTTTAAACAGAACGTTTCTCATATCTACCATTTTCTCCATCAGTTCAGTTTACCTGCTGGTCCTCTACCTGACTGCCCATCATGAACTCCGTTAGCACAGACCTTGTTTCTACATCCCACAACTTGCAAGTCTTATCACCTGATGCAGTGAGGAGTTGCGTGCCATCTGGCTTCCATGCAACCTGTAACGGAAACTTGGAAGGTCATGGGAGAAAGAAGAAATGCACACAAGATACTAGGTACACATCACAGGGACAGGTCACCAAGACCTGTTCAATCCAGACTTTGCTGGCCAGATGATGTCACAATAGATGTAAAACAAAAGGGAAAATGTACAGAAATGTAAATTTGGAGCAGTCGGAAACAACTGGTTTCTACTGTGCACTGTGTATGAGATCTTTTATGCCCTACGCATTATGCCAAGAGCACTTCCAAAGAATAACTTGGCTTCATCACTGTTTTGTTCTTTATAATCTGATAACCATAAATGACAATATAATGGACCAACAATATTAACTGTTCAAATCACCTGTCAGAACTTTTTATACACCCAGAATTTTGTTTCTGTTTTCAATGTTGTGACAGAGCAACACCTATATTTTAACAGAATGCATGAGATGACTTACACTTCAAATTTTTTTTAAACTCAAGTGTCATTTTTGTGTGTGTAAATATCATGATCTTCTGCCACAAAGCTTAACTGGTATAGGCATGTCATAACCATCAAAATGTGAAAGATTAATTATTTACTCATAACAGGACTGAACATCTGATTTGATGTTTTATGTTACACACTACTGGATCCAACCACATTATAAGAATTAGAACATTTGCGGTAAGAAATAGTCATGCTGTAGCATTGATCTGTATGATTGAGAAATCCCAGTGCACAACACAGTATAGGTTATATAAGCTGCACAGAGTTCCATGTTCAATACTTACAGCATATACACCACCCTTATGTGCAGGTGATCCTATTTCCCCAATCAGGTCAGCTGATGAACCATCATACAGAAACACCTTTCCATCAAATCCAGCTGATGCAAAATGACTTCCACTTGGTGAGTATCTCACAGCTTGCACAAACCTCGCATGTTCCTAGAAGTATCAGAAACAAAATGGCATTTTTTTCTAGACAGGAGATACTAGCAGAAAATGGAGATTACAATGTATACTGCATATTCATAGACAATCTTGATGAAACACAACTAAATAATATGATGGAAGTTTTGTTCTCCACTTAGAAAATGGCAGATCTAACAAAATACCTGAAGAGGGCAAGAAAAAGAAAGGCTTTCCACCAAAGTAACAAACAGAAAGGGCTCCTTAAGAGAAGTGGAAAAGCAAGGCCTTTCTTTCCAGAACATTACTTTCCTGAGAACAGAGACCTTTCACCCACTGAAATGTATGAATTTTCTTTGCTGATAAAACTGCTTTCAAAAGACATTATGAATATCAAAGCAGTGATAATGGTATTCTCATTGCAAGGTGAAATGACAACTAAGCCATTACTGCTGCAACATACATACATACATACAAACATGCACACATGTGTATCTGCGCACACACACACAATTTTCAAAATGACAAGAAAAATTACCTGTTTTGTCATCTTGAATTTGAATGGTGGTCCTTCAAACACACCAATTGTATTGTCCTCACATCCTGTCACAATTCGGAATGGCCTTGAAGGGCGAAAATCACAAGAGTTGATTGATTTGGACTGTCCTGATATTTCACCAACTGAGGTGCCAGTCTCTGCCATGAACACATGTCCAAACCTTAAGACACAAATAGTAATGTTGTATCTGGATTTCATTCCATCCTTGCTTCTCTACAGTTTATATATTTGTGTACACAACAGGATAAAGACCAGAAATATTTAAAAAGTAAAGCTGTCCGCCACACGCCATGTGGGTTGTTTGTGGGGAGTGGAGATATAGCTCCTACTCTTGACCTTGGCACTCGATGGGGTGAGTGATCAGCATCATGCCCTGGCCATGCTTTACCCCCAGGAAAGGACCCCAGTACCCATAGGATAGGAGGCTGGGTGGGCCTGAGCCGGTCTGGATGCTGAGGCTAGAGGAAAAATCCCGTGCCCCGTCAAGGATTGAACCCGTTGTCCAGCCTGTAGCTGGTCACTATACTGACTGAGCTACTCTGTATCCGCCAGAAATATTTATTCCAATTTAATGGGCACAGTTTCCAAGTGTATTCTTTACAGTTAAACTTAATTTTCATTTACTGTAGCTAGATAAACACAGGACAGGCTATCTTTCCTCATATTTTGTTAACCACTTGCCTCAATAATTTTTTCCACACTTTGGGGGTGAAAAAATGCATATTTTTGTTCAGCTTTGTGATTTTTGAACATAAATAAAATAATTTATGCAAGTCATTTCATATCACAAGAAAATCTGCATATAACAGTTTCATTATTAACCCAAGTTATCTTGGCTCTATTTAGATCATTTGTGTAGTGAAGTTCTTAAGTTTCCAAATGTCAGCTTTCTTGAATGTCAACAGAACTATCTGAATCTGAGTCTGTAATTTATACTAATGGATTCATTAACAGAAATGTCTTCCACTTCACCATCGTAACCGTCAGAGTCACTTATCATCACTAGGTGATCAGCCTGTTGTGATCAACA
Organism: Zootermopsis nevadensis; assembly: GCF_000696155.1. Next base: position 690,912 of record NW_019059761.1, read on the forward strand.
TGAAATAAAAATATCAATACTGGACTCATGTCAGACATGCCTAATTCCAGAAAAAGCCACTGCTGTATCTAAAAATATGAATACAATTCAGAGAATCAAATTGGGCAGTCCATGGGTTCTCAACCTGTGGCATTTTTTTGTTGATTCTATCACTCGGCATGATGAAAACTTTTTGTAACTAGTTAATACAAGTAATAAATCAACAGATGTGTTAAAATAATAACAGAGTAACATAACAAACCTGTATGTTTAGCAGACAGGTTAGTAAAATATAACGAAGATCCAATAGTTTAGAAGTTTATTGTACGAAATAACAATGTAATCCATGCTTAGGATGTTTAAGAAGTAACATTTTTTCTTTTCCAGAACAATTTATAAGCTCTGCCTAATAAAAGGAAAGTCAGGAGACAGCCTCTTTGCAATTCATTCTATGCTTTGGACTGATAAGGCAATTTTATGCAAAAAAAAAATAATGCTGACCATCACAGCAAAGAAGTTCTTAACATTCTTGAAGGACAAGTTAAAATGTATCAAATGTACACTGTACAGACCGTGAAAATCCAGTGCAGTCTGAAGTCATATCTAATATAGGCCTCTCCTGTTTATTTCCTAGTACCATCAAGGTGACTAATACCACTACACACACACACACACCACAATCAACATTATCTTGTTGCTAAACAAGTTTGAAATAAAGTAGGAGGCATATACAAATAGTTTGGGCATGTATGTATTATGACATATATGTAGATGCAAACTCAGCAATTTTAACACATACATTATAATAATATATACATATCACTTACGTATAAAGTGACTGAAGTGGATGAAAGACTCTCGGGTTACAAGCCGCGTAAGGTGGCTGAATGGTGAATAAACCATATCTTCTGCCAACGTTTTGAGAACAATCTCTGCTCTCATCCTCAGGGCAGCTGTGTAACAAATCTGATCATTTGAGGATGACAGCAGAGATTGTTCTCGAAACATTGGCAGAAGATATGGTTTATTCACCATTCAGCCACCTGACGTGACTTATAACCTGAGAGTCTTTCATATACATATCACTTGTTCATTTAGGTTAACCCTGTGTTTCAGATTAGACAGACACTGAAATGGTTTATTGCATATCTAAGTACCTGTTTTGAAAGAAATAAATCTTCCAATTCTTGGAATTAATTCACATTTCATCATAAGCACTAACTTAACATATTCATATACAAATATAATCAACTTTACAAAATGTAAAATAAAAAAATTTCCTCACAACCTATTATATATTTCCATATAATGGCACAACAGATTCATACACATTAACTATAATGGTACCCTGAAATACTGTAATTTCACACCTTTTGTAAGTCTGATCTCAAATCTTTTATTTTTAGACTTCAGGATGAAATCAGCTTACAAGTGAGTGGTCATATATACCTACAGATACTGTCTTTCAGTCATAAATTCAATTATCTTACAGAATTCTACATACACACAGCAGATCAAAAGGTCTAAGACACATAGTTCTTCATAAACTACAATTAATGTATTAATAAAAATATAGCATTTCCTCATATGGGCTGAATACATGCAACTGTACTGTGATTAGCCGCAACAACATTTATACAAACTGAACACTTACATTAGCACGAAATCACTATTTTAAACACTGTCCTGGCATAGGCCATTTGAGCTTTAAATGCATCCACAATATACCAATGATGAAAAAGCAGTCGTGGCCATGCACTGCTTGTAACATGGTAGACTCTCCTGTACCTCTTGCAGACCTATCTTAATATTGCTCTGTCCCATTGGCCAAGCTTTAGGGAGGCCTCATGCACTATACAGTAAGCAGCTGAACATTGCTGTTGTAATGTGTACACAATTAATTTACCTTTCCCTCCCCTCTCCAACCACCACCATCCGCTGGCTGTCAGGTGACCAGGAAATATCCCTAATTGGGCCCCCAATTGGTTGGAATTCATTCTTCAATAAATGTTCCTTATTCACTGTGTCCCAAATTCGTACTTTCCCAGATTGATCTGAAATGACAGAAGAAACCAATCTAGTAGCTATACAGTTCTTATTTTACAATATTGTAACGTGGGTCGGCGTTGCGACCTGGATTGTCAACCCTGATTTATTCACGTCAAATTAAATCAGTTACAGAGGTCTGCACATACAGTCAACTCTCTACAAAAACAACAACACACTTCGTGTCTCTGTTCTCTGCACACACACTCTGTCCTCCGTGTCTATCTGGTCCCTCGAGTTCGGCGCTCTTCACACTCTTCGCTTACACATCGGCCCGTAGCACCCCACTGGACACTCGCTGGCTCCTCGGCCGCCACGGTCCACTACCCGGTGCTCCCACACGTAGCCGACCAGTCCTTACTCGGCGCCACACCACCACTCACTCGACTCCACCAATGTCCGCCACGCTCATGCAGCCGACCTGTCCTTACTCAGCGTCGGCCCATAGCACCCCACTGGACACACGCTGGCTCCTCGGCCGCCACAGTCCAACAACTCTACTCTCAACACTCTCCCTTTCCAACCACTCTTCAACACTCTCCCTTTACAACCACTCTAAAGCCAACCAACAAACCAAAAAGCTAACTAAGGGCGGAGGCCTGTGCTAGCGCAAGCATCGTCCCTTCCTAGGTGAAACCATTCCTGCGCACAAGGCGCATTGCTGGTGGCCGCCACGGTCGACATACCCGGTGTTTGCTCACACAGCCGACCTGTCCATACTCAGCGTCGGCCTGTAGCACTCCACTGGACACACGCTGGCTCCTCGGCCGCCACGGTCCACGTACCCAGTGCCCGCTCATGCAGCCGACCTGTCCTTACTCAGCGTCGGCCCATAGCACCCCACTGGACACACGCTGGCTCCTCGGCCGCCACAGTCCAACAACTCTACTCTCAACACTCTCCCTTTCCAACCACTCTTCAACACTCTCCCTTTACAACCACTCTAAAGCCAACCAACAAACCAAAAAGCTAACTAAGGGCGGAGGCCTGTGCTAGCGCAAGCATCGTCCCTTCCTAGGTGAAACCATTCCTGCGCACAAGGCGCATTGCTGGAAATTGCAAACGGTCTTAATATAAAAAACGGAAATTTTGCTATCGCTAACAGGGTTACGTCGTGGCGGGAGCCTCGACCATTCAAACTGGGATCTGTTGCTGCTGATGGGAGGTTATCCCGTCAGGCAAGTTGTCCAAAAAAATTCGGTTGGTTGGATCTGTGGGCTTTGAACCCGCTCTAAAGCCGCTTGTCAATCAGCTTTTATACAAATACAACGTCATTAAACAGACACAACAATTATAAACGTATACAACAATTTCAAAAGCAACAATGTCTATAAATAGACACAACAATGCCGAATAATAATACAATAATGTTAATAAACAGACAACAATGTCAGACGCGACAATGTCAATAAACAGACAACTAAACTGTTTATTGACATTGTTATGCTGCTCTCATGGCAACACGTCACAATATCATAATGTGGAGACCTGGTGGTCTAGGAGTTAGGTACCAGCTTTTCATGTAAGTCTATCATAAGTGATAGGTCCACATGGAAATCACATGAACAAGACTGAAGCGTGTACCCATGTGCAACGTAGCCGTGTGATTCTTCGGATATAATGAAACAGCTTCAGCACAAGTGAAAGCCATTTTAACAACTTACATGTATTTAGTAACATCCATTGGAGCTTCTACAACAATGTGTTTTTCTCAGTCAGTTGGCAACAGAAATATCATCCATCTTAAAATATGCACTAATGATGGCAACTCTATCTTGTGCCACCTTTATAAGATCCCTTACCGAATACATTTTAGGATGCACAGATTGTGTAAGAATTCTGCCAATACACAAAGACTAGCACAAGCAACAAGTATAGTACCACTTTTTAAGAAGTGAGAACAATTTCAAGGCACTCTGTTATGTCTGTGGCTCACTCAAAACAGCAGCAAGCTTGCAACATTTATTCCAGGATGCAAAGATAAACCAGTCTTGACAAGACACTGCTTGATGAACGACAGGTTCATCAGCACTACTGTTTCACCAAATAAAACACAACAAAATCCAACATCATCCACAGAGTAACAATAAATTATGAGGGTTCAAATAACCAGTTACACATTTCTCTACAGATATAGCAATCTTCTATCACATTAATTATCTACAAAGAATATGATGTTTCTGATATGTTTTTTTTACATTCTGTAACAAAGCACTGGCTTCATTCTACATTTCAGAGTGCTAAAATATCTCTCTTAAAGAAAAAGACAATGCAATTATATTATGCATTGTCACAAATAAGCAAGTGGTTATGTCACATCCTTTTCTTCAGTCTGCATGGGTGTGTAAGCATGTGTAAGTACATTATATTTGGCCAAACGGGGTATGCCAATATAGCATGTTTTAAACAAACAAATTACAATGTAAAAAGTAACAAATGTAGAGCTATAGCAACAAATAAAAATATGCTACTGTACCTCCAGATGCTATGTAAAATCCACTTGGTGAATATTTGGCCACATTTGTAGCACAGGAGTGTTCAGTGTAAACATCAGATATAGCAGGATTCTGTAATTAAACATTCTATGACAAGACTTCTCTGCATTAGCCAGTTCATTGTATAAATAAAAGTATGGTTTCTGTAACTCATCAAATCCAACAACCACATTCCGGATTTCATACCTCAATATTTCTTATAATAACACTATTTCCATTAGTATACAGGAAATTTTTCCCTTTTGGATCTCCTCCCAGGACAATAGGCTGCCCTCTCTGAGTTCTGGGTAGAGTTGCAAAAATATATTCTGTAACAGGTTACAACATGTAATAAATCACGGTCATTGCAAAGGTGGTTGACCGCCCTGTTAACATAACCAAGCTTGTTAATTTCCTTTCAAGGTGACTAGTCTATCACTCTGTGTATTTCACCGAATGGCATGATTTTGTTGCACATTCATTAATCTGCAATTAATCCGCCTCTTAACAGAGGTCGTATCCCTTACCGGCTCAACAGAGCGCATAAACATGCAACATATTTTAATTGAAAATTATACATTTTTCATAATTAACCATCCAAAATTTCCTCTTACATCAACTTGCTGTACTTACTATTAGAATATGACATTATATATCCAGGTCCTTAGTGATACAAGCTCAAATTCTCCAACGCCCACTTTCTTCAGATATTACAGCAATCTTGAAGCACTATCCTCTTCCCTTATTTGGCAGAACTAAAACCAATAGCATATCATATACTAACAGATGGCACTAGTAACTCATAGTAGTAGACGGAGAGGGCAAAATCAGTCATGACATCTATCCGTATCTGTTGAACGAAGTATACGCGATACCCGAAAGATGTCGCTTAATGCTAGCTTCCTAGTCGGAACCAATCAGTAAGTAGTATTTCTAAATCCCAGCATGGACGTCAAGAAAATTAACGATTTGAATTTGGGTTGTTGCGCCGTATAGTCTGATAGAAGTTTACTGACGTTTTAGAGGTCCGTGCTGCCTCCATCATCAGGGCGATGATATTGGAGGCAAAAGAACCTTGCGGATTACTACACCATTTTGTCCCGTAGAATTTCTGAAGTGCATACTGCAGTTAGCACTTTAGAAACGTCGGTAAGTTTCGACCAGACCGCATGCAATACTCCTGAATACTCTGCAGAAATATGAACTTACTTGTTCGTGCTTTACACCTGATGAGGGAGATGTTGGATAGTAGGTAACGTCGTTACCCATTGGCCATCTGAACGTTCTTACATCAACATTTAAGCACGCACAGATCAACTTGTTTGTGTTCTTTGAATTTGAACAAGGATAGCTGTCTTTTACACATCAACACCAGCCTCTGTGGTTTAGTCGATAATAGGTTGCGCACGTGTTAGGTACGTCAATCAGTGCAGTTTCATTACAGGTGGTAGTTTTTCTATGGCTGAGATTCGTTTTGGTCTTGGTAGCAGGTTTTTCTTATTTATTCTTTAAGTTTATGATATTTTGCATTCGATGTTAAAATATAACTTTCGAAAGAGATGATCGAGAACTAGGCACAGCTGAAAGTACCTAAACGTTGAATGAGGTAAATACAACAATGATAATGGAGTTAAGTGGGAAAGTGTTAAACGAAGTCTGAAACAGTGTTTGGACCGAATGTAGACGTCGCTGCCCTGGTGTGTTTACCGTGTCCACAACGGGTATTTTAGGACGTAGAAAGCTAATGATTGAATTGAACTGTCACAAAAATACTGATCTGTGGGCCGAGCATAGATATGGGGTTTTAGATATTAAAGTTCTTTGCTTTCTGTCTTTCACATACATACGTGAAAACATGAAAGCGCTAGCTGCTAGCAAAGTATTGAATACCTTTTATTCCGGAATGAAAACAATTTTTTTCTATTTCCTTTGTGTTTGAAGACAAAAATGTGGTTTTTGTGCCTAACATTTCAATGATTGTGCCTTTTTTCAATAGATACATGTGTTTTATGTGCATACTCATGATCTCATGAGTTGAAAACCCCAAAAATTTAGTTTCCGGTGAAATGCTGTAAGTAAATTGTGAAACAAATAGTGGAATAATATTAGCATACCAGTGTCTGCACTTGTGTTTATTTAGCAAGGACCCATGAGACATCACCTCCAAACTTCTCAAAATTCATTTGTTATTTGTGCATACTGGACCGAGTGTAAATGTTGTAAATTAAATTAATTAACCCATTGGAGTCTAACATAGAGCTGTATTCATGAGTAGCCATAATTCCCATTGAGCTGTGCCATGACTGGAGGTCATGTTTCTGTGTTTTATTGTTCTACCTACCATTGAAGTAGATACTCAGTCCAAGCAATGGGCCATTTATTAAAGGAGACTCCAACAGGTTAATTTAACACAGCTTAACCTCCAATGAATGTGTTTGAAACAGGGCCATCAGGTGTTATAATTCAGAGCTTTTCAAAAAATGTTTCGTGAACGAAAATGTATGGAGATTAGTAATTGTTTATGATATCAGATGTGAAAGGTTCTAAATTCACTTAAACAATCACCTTTACGATTGTTTGTGCAACTACATTCATTGTTCTCAAATGGTAGCTCTAAACTGGTGTAGTAATTGGTTGAATCATCATTAGACACAGTTTATCTCTGACTTCATATATAAATCCAAACTGAAAATAACTTTCAAGGCTCATAATTACAGGGTCCAATGCAACATTGAAAATTTTAATTCTGTTCCTTTGTTCTGTGTCACTGTAAACTTCATCTTCTGATTCATAGTTCTAAAGTTGTCACTTCCTTGCATCTGTTTCTGGAAATTCAGCCGGTACACATTTTTCTGCAAGCTATTTTGCTGATAAGATTGCATCTTTAGGTTCTTCTTCTAGTACAGCTGGGTGAGATTTTCATTATAGTCACAGTTTTGTTGTGCATTATCTTTGTAATGGAGTCCATATGTCATATCATAAAACAAATGAGACAGTTTATAGGTGAAATCTCCTCAGTAAGTGAGCTGGCTTCAGAATACATCAAACTATGAAGTGTTATTTCCCTTTATGCCAGACTAATTATTGCTAAGTACTGTAAATTGCCATCTGGATTTCAATGCAATATTCACATTGAACTGGCCAAATGAGGGGACAGATACATTAAAGGCATACATTCTCTGAAAAATTAAGAAAGCATTTTCTACCAGTTCAATCAGTTTGCAGTATCAGAAACTACCTAATCTAAGGAGTAACATCCATAGGTTTGTTTGCAATAATCTACTTTGCACTCCAGTGAATTTCTTTTACATGTTTTCTTTATTATAACAACCATAGCCCACGCACTTTTCAAAAGGTACATTGTCATTTTGTAAAAGCTAGAGCATTCTTTTACACTAAGCTTATCTTCTACTTCTTTGTATACAAAGAAATTGCAGAAATTATTCTTTCACCTTTACTTTTGCTTCGTGAATTCTGACAGTCAGAACGATTAGAGACATCTGTTGTGGCATACAATCCTGTGTTGTGTTGTTGTGGAGAAGTATTTCATCTTCAGTATATCATACACAAATGGCCAAATATTTTTGAGCGACTGCACAGAGTGATTCATAGCTCTAGTGTAATACTTGTTTGTAGCAGATAATGTGAATAAAATATGTCACTTTCTGAGTTGTGACATTTTTATGTTGATGTTGCTTTTATTATTGTGATTTTTTTTAAAATGAGAAGTGTCTAATTTGCTTTCATGTGTAATGATAATTCTAATAAAATATAATTTGCATTAACTATGTTTTTCAATTATCTGGGCCCCTGCTTCCCCCAATTACCATGGATAATCAGTGTTTTACTGAACTTCTTTTTGAGTACTTTTCTGTTTGTTAGGTGGGGACTTGTCAGTTCGCTGAATGTGCTGTACATAATCACAGCGGATTTTCATTGTGTCTTTACAGGGGAGTAAGTTTGCACTTTGCATCCGCCATTGCTAGCATGTGCATGTGGCATGAAACTGCGTGTTTTTCTGAGATTAAAATGCGTCATTTCAAATACATCAGGAAGGTTGCCTCTAATCCGAATACTGACACAAATGAAGTCAGTACAGAAAGAAAATTTCTGTCACAAAAACCACACATAAAATGCATATCTGTGTGCTCTGCATTAGTAAATGTAGGCGTAGTTGTTGTTACCCCTTCTCTTGTTAATGGTGCTACTGTCCAAATCTGATAACTGTGCTTCAGCTGTCTGTACTTCCATGATATCTCAATGTGAAGCCCTCATCAGATGATCAGAATAATACATAGTAACATCAACATAAAAACATCATCTCTTGGAAATTGTGGAAAATATGGAAAAATAGTGTTATTTACATTTTCTGCTCCATATGACTCCCCAGCAACCTCTGTAAGTATTGCACTAGTTCTTTGAATCATCCTGTCAGAGTGTTTAGGTCCTTGACTGCAAGGGGCATGAAATAGCAGGGTCCCTTGTAGCCAGAGCCCTTTGAAGTTGCAGGTTATGTTGGATCAGACCCTGGTTAGAAACTTGCTTTCTCACTCTGAGGGAAGAATGTATAAAAAAATAGATTGAGAGTATCTGGGAACAAAGTGTTGATAATGTTTGGATCTAAGAAGGAGACATTGTATATCCTTTACTAATATTTGGTTGGATGACATGGTGTGGGGGGCATATACATATGAGAGAATTGCATGCAGAATTTTAGTTGTGATACTGAAAGGAAGAGACAACTGTAAGGCCTAGACATAGATGAGTGTACAGTATCAAAATTCTTCAAAGATGTAGAGAGGATGTGGATTAATTTATGTGATTTAGGATAGGGAACTGTTGCATGTTCTTCAGAACTTTCTAATGAACATTTGGGTTCAGTAAAATTCAGAGAATTTAACTATCTGAGATTTTCAATAAGTGCTGTCCTTCATACACATTCTTGTTGGTATTGCATGAGTGAAGAACACCTTAAGGGCCCATTCATATCTGTCTGTCAGTTGCATTTTGTACAATAGTACACAGCCCGCATCACCAGGATTCATTGTTTTACAATAGTGGGGAGGGACCAAGGTACCACTGTTGAAACACGTTAATACAACAATGACATACATGATGTGATATGAATGTAGTGTCAGTGTACTTGGAAAAAGTACACCTTTCCAATCCTTCTGTTAATAATAATGATTTACTTTATGTTGATATAAGAAATTCCTTTGTTTCAGATGTCATTGTTGAATAATTGGTGGTACAATACAGAATATGCTGAAGAGATTGTCTGCACTTTGCGAGACAAGGAGAAACAAAGGATTCCATTTTTTCAGCAGTCGCCTCAGGTAAATATGTATTGAGTGAAGTGTATTTTGACCAGCTAGTTTGCTGTGGGTCTCCCCAGTGTCTACATGCAAGTACTATAACAGTAGTATTGCTTCAACACAGATTGTGACAGCTTTTTATATTTTTCCATCCCATTCGTTGTGAGTCAGCACTTCATTTGATGCTATGTAATCGCAGCAGTTGATATGGCAATACAAATTAACCGACTAAGCAAATAGTTTTTGATGATATAGCATCATTCAAATTCAATGTGTGATTTCATCTTGTGATACATAAGAGCTCCAGAAATTTACCTTCTCAGGTATAAAGTCGTCTGAAAATTTTTTTTACCTTCTCTTTCAGTCATTCCTAGTGATCAGAGAGAACACACATGAAATTACTTACCTAGACTAATACTCTACAAGACACTTAACAGGATCATTGATTAATTACAAACATATTTTAGGGAATTACATAAAATATCCTTTATTAAATTAAATGCAGCATATTCTATATATGAGTCAATACACTGTTGGGGTTTCTACTAAATGCTGAGGGTTAAAATCCATGGCTAGGGTTTGGCACTGTCTGAAGAAAGAATGATATTGTGTTAAGTAGAACGAGGAAAAGAGTTTGACACATCTTTTAATAGACTTAGAAGTGTGGTATTGTGTGTAGCAGCCAACAGTGATGTGTTGTCTCAGTACAACACCAACACACGCGCGCCTGTTCTGACATAGACCATACCACTTGTGTAATCAATTTAAGGGGTTATAAGAGGAAAATACAAAAATATAATGACAGAAGGTATTTAGTAACAATAGTCAACATATTCCATTCTATTCATGGGTGATGTTATCTTTCCCAGTATTATGTATGTTATAAGGAGTTGTGTGCTAAATTATTTTTGGCACTTGCAGTGTTAAAGACTTTGATTTATAGAAAATTATGATTTTGGCAGTGAATGTGCCAATACACAGCACTTAGCTGCCTCCAGTTCCATAGCAGACTGTAGATAACTTCTTCCACTGACACAGAACCAAAAGCTTCAAGAACATGAATATAAGTACTGATCTTTGTAGTTAATCCACAGCATGGTTCAAGGTTATAACTTTTACACGTCCAAAATAGTTTTCATGGTATCTGTGCATGGTGCATCTCCATGTTGTTTCTGTTGTTAAGAATTGAGAATTTTGTACAAATCTGAGTATCAGTTTATCATGTACTAATTTCATTTTCTGGATTGTTACATTTGTAATTACAGGTTGACAAGTGTGGATTTTTGATACTCATCTTGTTTTCTGTATTGTTTTTATAATTAACAGTGCTTGTTTATTTTGCTGTTATCCATCTTATTTGTCTCCAGTTGTGTATTAGATGGCAAAAATCAAATGCATTTTTGATTCATTATGTCTGTAGTCAGTTACAAGTGGTAAAGGTTTGTATATCTGGTTTTATGGCCAACAACCAGTTCCCATTAACAGTTTAATAATATGTCTTAGTTTAAATTTGTCTTTTTCCTTACCTCTAACACCATATACTTGTTTTCAGTTGCAAACAAAAAGTTTCTCAAAGAAGTGACAATATTTTGAGATCAATCATTAGCACTGCTTATCAGGCTTTAGGGTTCAGCATTGCATCACGTTGAGTGGGCAGATGCTCCACTATGCCATCACTGAACACCTCTTATTCAGTGCTAATATGAAGGTTTCTGTAGAAATAGATGTAATTGGGAAGTGTACTCTTTGGTGTATACTGACATTTAAAAGGCACGTGCCTTTCGTGCACAAATGAGGCCATTGTTGCATCTCAGATCATACTTGCATCATTTGATTCCAGGCCATTGTTGCACGTCATCTTCCAACAGTACCCATAGGTCATTCTAGCAATAATTTGATTATAGATTCTATTATTGTGCAACACTTGAGACCCTTGAATACTGTTGTTCTCTACAGTGGGTTCTGGCAGTGGGACCTCTGGTACAATGGTAGAACATAATTATAAGTAATACATCATTTGAAAATGTTTAAAAATTTAAGTATCCGGGAACAACAATAACAAGTAGAAATGAGGTCCATGATGAAATTAAGAGTAGAATACATTTGGGGAACGCTTGTTTTTATTCAATTCAAAAACTGTTATCATCTCATTTACTATCCAAAACACTGAAGATCTGGATTATAAAACAATTTTTCCATTTGTCTCGTATAGTTGTGAAACATGGTCTCTTACATTGAAGGAAGAACGTAGATTACAAGTGTTTGAAAACGGTGCTCAGGAGGATATTTGGATTTAAAAAGGATTAAATAAGGGGGAATTCTTAGATTTAATCAAGAGAGAGTGTAAGAGGAGTAAATTAAATAATGCAGAACTTCATAATTTATACTCCTCACAGATATTATTATAGTGATGAAATCTAGTAAAATGAAATGGGTGGGGTATGTAGCATGTGTGGAATAGCTGAGGTATGCATAAAACTTTTTAGACACAAAACCTGAGAGGAAGAGAACTTCGAAAAATAGGTCAGGCTGGAGTACCATCAAAGGCGGGAAGTTTGACCAGCGGCCAGCTTCTAATCCATGGAGTTAATTTGTGGTGTCATGTGGTGAAATAAATGGGCATGTGTGTATAACCTTAAAAACCTTAACCCAGTTTAACATTGTTTGAATGTACATTATGTTAATTTGTAACTGACGGTAGCTTCTTTTTCATTAAATTTGTATGTTTTTTTTTTTAATTCAGCTGTTTGTGTTTCATTAAGTGCTGCACAAATAGCAATTTTTCTGCAGAGCACATCCACAGACAATTTCATTAATCTCAGTTTTAATGATATGCTTTTCATATAATTCATTTGTTGTCGTCACATGGCTTTTGGGTCATGGTGACAGCAAGCAGCAGAGAACAATCTTGACACTGAACATCACAGTCAAGTGGTTAGCACTCTCAATTTATGTTTAAGAGCTACCACATTCAGATCTCTAGCTATCCAGATAGCAATTTTGTCAGTCCTGCCAATCATATGTGAGGATAGCAGCTTAAATTAGGCTTCCTTCCATATTCCATTCAGTTTATTATTCAGTAATCCTCATATCATTTGACACCATTCAGTCTGAGCTGTTGACAAATGTCATTACATGAAGTGCAAAAAAACAAAAAAAAACAAGATAGATAAGTCATTGCTGAATGATGTCAGATATGCTATCTTGCTACTTGCTTCTATGCTTCCATTTTACTTCTGTTGTCTCCATCAGATTCTGGTAATAACATTTTTTGTTGATAAATATGTTTCATACATAAGATTGTAATTCAAAAAATATGCTGAAATATAATTCTTCTTAATTTCAAAACAAATTTGAGGATCTTTTAAATTCACAGTGGCTTTAGTTATATGTTAAAATATGGTTAATTCAACATAATAGTGTGTCATATGCCAAAGTAAGTAGACTTCAGAGGGTTAAAGGTAATATTCCTTGTTTCTGTAGTTCAAGTACCGACACATTCTGGTGAGCTGGCTGCGTGCACTTGCAGAGGATCTTCATTTAAATAATGTATCAGTCCATCTGGCTGTGTACCTGCTTGACATATTCATGGACAATCATAGAATTGTTGAAGAACGGCTGAACCTGGTGGCGCTTGTGTGCATTTTGTTAGCAGGTATGTGTGCAAGTAATGATCACCACATCAGACATCTTTTTTGGCTGTACTGTTTGTTTCTTTGGCATCTGACAAAGTTTTATTTATTTCAGTGTGTATTTAAAAGTAAGTATTGTTTATAATGATGTTAGGAGAAGAGTAAATTTGTTGCTCAGTTCATGTAGAGATCATTAATTTTACCAGCTCTTTTTGTGTGTTACTGGATTGCAATTTCTTGCTTTTTAGGATAGAACATTTATTACAAGTGACTGAAACAGTTTTTGTTAAAGTACATATTTGTTTCTAAGAGGAATAATGTAACTGCACATTTTAGGATAATACCTAACAAGGAACTGTGATTTAGACAGTTTAACTTGTTGTCTTTAAAATACTGAAATCGATTAAGGTATGTTGGGCTGAACATGTATCTTGTATCTTGTAATCTTGTGGAATTTTTATGGGAAATGCATGGAAAGCAGCCACTTGGAATATTTAGAAATGGGAGGATATCTTATGATAAATCGTAGGACGACTCGGAGGACGGTATTGTGTCAAATGGCAGGCTTTGGATTTCCTGTGTTGAACCTTCATGTTCTACTACCAGAGAGCTGGTTAGTAGGAACTTAGCATCCTTATTCCAAGTTGTTTGGTATGATTAGATACTTGGAAGTTTCTGAAACTTTTTTCTGTGTTGTGTTTAGAAAGAGTGGTCATATTACATGGGTTAACCAACAACAAATCTTTCCATATCTGTATGTAGGGTAGAGCAACTCACCTGTGAATGAAGTGGCCCAGCAGTGGGTCACTGTACAAATTTAATTATTTGCATTTGTGCTGAGTAAGACGTGATTCGAAGGGTATTTTATTACTTTTCCTGTCCTGAAGGCAAGTCATGTCTTGTAATTAACCAAGAGGGATTTGAATTTCTACAATACCAATGTCTACAACAGATCAGTAGCACAGACTCTGACAAAGGTTGTACATTGTTTTCCTCTCTCTCCAAGTTAATACCAGGATTATACTTTGAAGTAGACCATGTATACCTCCTTACAAATCCTTGCCTACTTACTGTTGAAGGTCTTCTCTATCTCATTCAACATAAACACTCTGCAGTTGAAGCAGCATCATTAAATAAACTAAGAAACTGTCACTTATGGTGCATGGCATTGGTGTTCACCAGTTAGGAATGTGTGGTAACAGTGTCTCTAAGCATGCCATTATAACTTCAGCATCTTGTTATGAATCATGGTTTTCATAAATTAGATTTGCTCACTCTTCTTTGTTACACATATGAAAATAATTCAAAGAATGTTGAAATCTCATACATATAGCCAGGCATCTATCAGAAAGACTCATTATAATGTTCAAGTATTTGAGTTGATGTGCTTTTCACTTGTATAATTTGTACCTGACATTGTACTGTTCATGTTATCCATTTTATTTGCAGCTAAATTTGAGGAACGAGATGCAAATGTACCAAAGATATCAGAGCTGAATGCACGCGTCGGCAACCAGTACCCGGTAACGGACTTCATATCTCTTGAGTTTATGATAATGCACTTCTTGCACTGGAGTCTAGTCCTACCAACTGCTGCACATTTTGCTGAGTACTTCACCATCTTTGCAACTTCGTCATCTGACATGTGCAGTGCACCACCTCAGTTCACAACCTTCCAGGAATTGCGGAATGCTGCCCAGCAGTATGTGCGGGACTTCCTGGACTTGTCACTTCAGGGTAAGTGAATTAATTTAGCGAATGCTGTTTATGTTTTGTCACCAGCCTGAATCCTCTTCAGTACTGTTGACCAGATGAACTGAGTGTACACACTTCAAGCCATATTGTAGCAGTACGCTGCCATATGATGCAATAGTGGAGAAGAGCATTCCAACAGAATACACATTCACCAAATATCTGCTCCAACAAAATACTTATTTTCTAAATGTTCGCTTTTTTTCAAATGTGATTTTTGCTTTTCTGCCTGCCTCACTGGATTTATGTTCATTTACCACGTATAAAATCTACTGTTGGAAAGGTAAGGAGCATTAAGGCATGTCATTACTCAGTCAGATGTTTTTTATTTTGTTAAATGTCTATCAGCAAGTTCTAAAAACCATTATTATGCATGAACCTGTATTACAAAATCTAGATATCCTGACACCCACACAACTTTATGCTTGAGTATGACTACAGACTTAATAAGGTGTGGCTTCACCTTTTTTTCCCCAAACCACTGGCCCTACTGGGGCCTGAAAATATCTGGTCCACCACCACCTCTCCAAACCTTGTGGTTCATAATTGGGCACAATTCCAGGTTGCTGCAATAAATACTGCTTTCTGTCTATACCTAGATCTTGGCTGATGTGTTGGCCTTTCTTAGAAGTAGACTGGTTGGGATAATAATTATTAATAGATTATGGATAAATACGAACACAGTCATGGACATGTTAATAATACAAAGAATTTTTAAAGTGCTAAATAATCCTTTAAAATGCAAATTCATTGCATGTCAGTGTGGTGTATGAATGACCAAAGTGAATAATAAAGAATTGCATTTAAATTCATATGCAGTTTATTCAGTCTATTTGTTAAAGGAAATATTGTATGTAAGAGTGATGGATTTGAACTTGGTTGTCAAACTCTAGGTAAAAACATAAAGGGCTTCAACAATGTACAAATTGTTGTTGCAATCAAATAGTATTCAGTAATTAGTAACTAAATACATGGAACAGAATCCTTCTTAAGAAACTAACATTATGCTCAGCTAGTTCCCACCTTTTATTAAATCGTAGTAGTTCACAAGAACCCACCATAGTCCCTTTACTGAGCCAGATGAATCCAATTCACACATGTATTTCTCTTGAGTCATGTTAGTATTATCTTCCCTGCTATGTCTAGATATTCCAAGCAGTCTAATCCCTTCAGGCTTTCTAACCAAGAATCTGTGCACATTACTCGTCACCCCTATGCATGCTACATTTCCCACTCATCTCATACTTCATTTAATTATCCTAATAATATTTGGTGAAGGGTGAAGGGTACAAGTCATGATGTTCCTCATTATGCAGTTGTCTGCAGTCTCCTGTCATTTCTTCCCTCCTGGGTCTAAATATTCTCCTCAGAACCCTGGATTAGCACAGTCTGTTAGCCTTGTTTTCTGCACACAAATATTCCTTTTGGGTAATTTATAAATTATAATATTGAATATGACATTTATCATCATAGTCTATGCTTTAGGCTCCTGGCATGGCATATAATGATTTGGAAAACCTTGTTGGTGTGGAGTGTCAAGGACTAGATCTTGGGACAAGGGTCATATCTGGGATGTACACAAGTTGCAAGGTTTCTGTTTTTAAGCAAATGGAAAAACTTTAGGATATGTTGGAAACAGTTTCTTGAAGCCATATGAGACCAAGCAATTTTCTGTGGTTTGCTTATGTATCAATAAGATGCAGTTGTTAGTCTTCTGATGATGTTCATGTTCACCAAACAACCAACGATTACTCTTGTTTTGTACAAAGTAACATATTCCCACCTTCATACTCTTCTCTAAATTTGTATTAGAAGTGAGTATAGAACAGTGGAATGGGATCAAGACATTTTGAACATATGTGAAACTTCCCTAATTGTATGTTCCCTAGTTGTAGGCTATATTCTAAGTCAACAGATATTAAACTCCTTCTAAAGACAGGTCTCAAAACATTTATATGCACTCATTGTACATCATTACCTGTTCAGTTCATTTTTCAAAAGTGTTAAGGCTGACTTTTCTTATCTTCATTAACTGGTGTGCATCCAACCTAACATTTTGAAGGAACAAAATTTTCTGAAGACGTAAAAATGGTTCGTGTCAGAGTCTTTTGACCGAGATTATGTACATTCTGTAGAACTTTGGTTGCAGAATGGATGTCTTCAGACTTGTGCCTCTATTTTGGTGATTGTGTTCTTCACACAGAGATGCAGTGAGCTGTCATCAGTCCTTGTCTTCTCAAGTCTGTTTCTTTTATTTCTTCTTCAAATGCATGATGGAAGTTTGAAACTTCTTTAACTTTCAGTAAAGGTCTTGCTTTTCTTCTTGATTTCTTAAAAACTTTAATTTTCTAAGATCACTAACACTTCAGAAAATCAGCCAAATTTCTGATGAGAGATGGAATTTTCCCAATTAGGTTGGAGACAGTTTGTATATGGATTCTTTTATTTTAGCTGCACATTAGTGTATGCTTCAGATAAAACTGTGTGTATCATATTATACAACTGTTTGTATGAATATTGAATTGGTCTTGTGTATTTTTAGAATTATGTGTAATGAACAATGGTATTTAAGTGTACACTCCATTCTTGACTATGAGGCTAAGGTATTAATGTTATTCTCGTGTTCAGTTTAGGAATTGAAATATTGTTTTCTCTTAAATTCAGTCAGTCATTCCTCAAAATTTTGAAAAGTGGTCAAGTGGGTAGAAAAAATACAGCTATTTGATAAATGACGTGCATTCTTATTGCAGTTGTTTGCTCAATACGAGGTGTGATCGGAAAGTTTCAAGACTGTGTCAATAGAGGGCGAACCGGATGTAGTACGAGCTTCTGCCGCTAGGGGGTGCGGCCTACATTCATAGTGAATCAGTGTGCCAGCCGGCATCATCGAATTAGCATTTGTTTCTTAGTTACGGGCGGTTTGGTAGTGCATTACACCGCCCCTCCTGCGATTTCGGAATGGCGTATGCATCAAATTTTGCCAAAGACTCGCCAAAACGGCTACGGAAACCTATGAAATGCTAAAGCAAGCATTTGGGGAGTCCGCAAACTTTTGGGTGGCATTCACGTTTTAAAAATGGCCGAACCCCTGTCGATGATGACGAGCATTCTGGACGACCATCTTCGAGCACAACGCCCGAAAATGTTACGAAGATCGACGTCGTACCATCAACGACTTGTGCGACATTGTTGGGATAGGCTATGGGACCTGTCAGCTGATTCTAAAGGAAGAACTCCACATGCGACGCATCCTGTCTGAGGACCAGAAGCAGAATCGACTTCTCGTTTGTCAGGAGCCTAAAGATCTTGCAAGAACCGACCCCAACTTCCTTTCTAAGCTCCGTGTGACTTCTTCCTCTTCCCAAAGATGAAAATTCAGCTAAAGGGAAGGAGATTTGAGACGATAGAAGAGATTCAGGCAGAATCGCAGATGGTGCTTGACAGGCTGACAAAGAAAGATTTCCAGGGATGCTTCCAGGCTTGGCAGCGGCGCTGGGATCGTTGTGTTCACTCCCAGGGGAACTACGTCGAGGGTGATGGATGAATTTAATACCTGAGATAAGTGTACGGGTTTTTATACGAGTAGTCTGGAAACTTTCCGATCGCACCTAGTATGTTGAAGGTCCATGGATTGAAGTTGTAGGCTACATATTCTAATCGATTCTTTACCAATTTTTATAGTAACCGCTACCAAATTGCATGCATCAAATTCACGGAAGAACTTTACACTTTTTACCGCGCGACTCTAAAGTCACCAGTACATCGGATATAGTTTTGCTACGCGGCAAGTTCTGAGCTGACTTTACTCGCATGTGGAGTACTGTTTGTCCCGCAACGTTGTTCGACGTCTTTCATAATTCCAGCAGCCTTAAATTACTGAAATAATGATGCTGGTTCAAATTGAAACAGTGGTCTCGGGTGTCATTTTTGGAAATGAAGGCTGTTTTCTATTTTTCACACATTTTCTAAGAGCATGAATAAATGGATGTTTTAATTAAGAGACATCACAAGTTTGGTATTGTCATGCCATTACTCACACTTACTGCAGTGATTCTGAACCATTCATGAGAGGGTACACAAAATATTTTTCATACTTCATCAGAGACAGGGCAAAAGGGGGTAAGAAGTGTTGTTTTTATAATACATGATGATTGCACATAGTGTGGTATATAAATTAGTGTACTTTGAAAAGTTTTACATCAGGTCTCATCGTGTGACCAAGAGGTATGTGGATGAAAAGGATTTTGAAATGTTGCTGTCCTTTGTCCTTAGTTCATTAATTGTGACCTTCACATCCATTCCTGTTGTTTCAGACCTTATCTGATGACAGATAATACCGCTTCACTACTTGTGATCCAGAAAATAAAGTGATCCACCAGGCACTATTGTAAAAACATTTGTGACATGTGTACATACAAAGTAATATCATCTGCACAATTAATAAACATGTTTATGACATGTACCAAGTAATTAATATCATCTGCACAATTAGTAGAGATGTTATGAAGTACCTGGATACAGATTTCACTTGTCAGTCTATAATGATGAATCTGTTGTTCTCACAACAGCAAAATACATGGCAAGGTTACCATTTTATTCTGTTTGATATCTGTCTGTCTGTCTGTCTATCTATCTATCTATCTATCTATCTCTCCCTCCCTCCCTCTTAAACATCAAGATAATAAAAGTTGCATATTTTGAAATTTCAAGACCCTAACTGAATTCCACTAATCTCCTTTACTTTTAAATTAACATGCCTACCATGTTGATACTGTCAGTGGTGAGGATTATGATGTTGAAGAAAACTGGTCTGAGTTTCCTTACTTCAGTCAGATGAAAGGGCTTCAAAGAAAAAATTCTAACAAGAACAGGCTCATGCACCCTGTGAGTAACATAGAAAATGTACCCATGATACCTGTCTGTTGTGTGTGTATATGCAGTGTGTTGTAAATTGTTCAGATATTATCTATGCCAGGGCATAGCAGGAATTTGAATAAAGCTTTCAGGGGTTCACACTAATGAGGAATTATTTGGTGACTTTCTTTACATCAGTCAGTTTATGCAATTATTCTATGAGGCATATCATGTGCATCTTTGAATACCATTACTTTTAGCTTAATACCTAGTAAGATCAGATATGTATTAAGACATGTAAATGAAGTAAACAAGTCATGCATGGTAATATTCATGTAATAAGAGTTGCTGTATATGGTGATTCTCACACTGGAAAGTGACAATCTAAACATTCGTTATTTTAGTAAACCAAACAATTAGCAAAACAATTGTTCAAAAATTAAAATACTTATTCAGAGTCCTACTTGAGAAGTTAATAGTCACACAATTAGTCTAGAAATTACCAATCTTTTGTGTGATTAGAAGGTTCATTCATTACTGTAGTCAGAAGAGCTCACAAATGTTCTCTACTATGAGTCTAATGAAACCACTATTTCAGTATATCTAGTTTAATATTATATTCCATCTACACCGAGGATTCTGATGCATTATTTTCCTTCAAGATTTCTGACAAGAACTTTGTATGCATTTCTCAATTCTTCCATGCATGTTACATGTCTTAACAATATAATTCTCCTTGATTTTATCACCTCAATATTTTTTGAAGAGTACAAATGTTGACACACCTCATTATGCAGTTTTCTCCAGCCTTCTGTTAATTGACGAAAGATTCTCATGTTACAAGCCGCATCAGGTGGCTGAACAGTGAATAAACCATATACTTCTGTTATTTCCTCCTTATTATGTCCAAATAGTATCCTAAGCACCCTTGTATCAAAAATCCTCAATCTTTTTTCTTCCCTCATTGTGAGATAAAGTTCCACACCTGAACAGAAAAACAGGAAGGATTATAGGAAATGGAAATCCTTCAACTTTCTATGGGGCTTATTCCTGAAAGCCATACTTATAGAAAAGATTTGTATATTTAATCAGTGTTTTTAGGTAGAAGATGGGAAGACATATTCTAAACTGGATAGTATTAATCTTCCCCTAATTTTATCTGCTAATAAATTATTTATCAGTGCACTTTTAATTGATATTTTTGTTCCCAAATATTTTAACTTCTCCTCATTTTGGAAGAACTTATTAGCTACCTCTATATGTTGATTTTGTCATTCATTGCATGACATACATGAATTTTATTTTTATTGTGCTTACTTTTGGACCAGTCTCATAAGCCTGTTTTTAAAGAACATTGTTATGGGTTTGTGAGTGAAAAAGTGAAATGCAAGTGTCATATGTTGCACATGCTTGCATGAGATCAGTTGTAAGCAGATTATGTATTGAGGATTTGGGTTGAGAAAGAAAATGTTGTCTAATGGTATATGGACAGACTGTAAATAACAGCATTTGTTCTTTAAGTGCAGCACTGCTGAAAAAAATGGGACATGACACTGAATTGTGTGATCAGATTTATAACACAAATCACAACATGTTGTGTTTGCATAAGTATGTTTTTATTGGTACTGACAAGTAGACCCCGGTCAATTTTTTACCATTCATTCAGTTCCAGTTTTATAGTAAGGCAAATGTGTTAAAAGATAGAATAACTTTAAAACTATATTTTGAAATTGCTTATATTTATTGAGATTAGAAATATCATACATTATTTTCAGCATGTAAAACACAGTTATCACAGTTTTGCATAAAATGTGTGTGTGTGCTGAATTATTAATAATATTTGATGGCTGAATGTGCAAGTAGATTCGTATTGATTTGTTTCTGTCCAAAGCTGGCTGTAACATAACTGCTGTGTTACACACCATCTAGTATTCCTGTGGTTTTCAGTTTTCACATGGTATTGAAAGGGGTGGGTTCTCTTCTCTTCTTGACTGAATGTGGATGAAGATATCTTCTGAGCATATTACAGCTCTCACCTCTGCTGAAGCTTTGATTTTGGAAACAAAAGGTTGTAGGTCCTGTCTGTGGCCATCACTGTTGTCATAACGTTACATAACCTTACAGTATCATGAAACGTATTTTGGAGTTCAAGGTTACCATTTAATATTTCAGTGATAATGTTGTTGTTCTTCATTTCTAAGAATCATTTATTCTAAACATTCAATTTTAAATTAGGGAATTTCCATAAGGTAAAGGTATTATTCCTGGTGCTTAACTAATCACCACACCTTGAAGTTGTATAAGGAAGTGGAGGTATGCATTCCTAAATTTTTTCTAATATATGTTGCATAAGAAGCAAGACTGCTCAAATTCGTGTGGTCACAAATGTTTATTACTCAGAAAATTAATCCTGTTCAGTGAATCATTTTATGCTATGAATTTAAATACAAGTCTGCAACACATTCAGTAGACATCAGCAAGTGATATAATGGTAATAGCTTGCTGCAGCTTTTCTCTTGCCACTTCTTCTTTTGCAACAAATTCAATTGTCCGAGTTGGAGTAACCAGCAAGAAACCATTGTCTGAAAACTCTCCAGCAATACCGTTAATCTCTAACCATACAAACACTGCCACTCCATCAGTTGTAATATCAATCTCAAATGTGTTGGCTTTTGTTCCATGTTTAACATATGTTATAGTAATATTTGCTGGTTCAAAATCAATCAGTTCTTTGAGAGACCCTGGGAATAGGAAATTATCTGGACTTATGTCATCTCCACTTGTTGTAGTCAGTGAAAAATGCAGAAAGCAACTCTTCACAGCATACTCTGAACATCCAGCAGCATTCAGATGGTCCAGTAAGTTCTTACTGAACACTTTAGTGACTGATGCTTTGTTCAGTGTGTGAGTGCTTGAAGTCTCATTTATAGGAGTAAGACTGTTCCATTTATACACTGACACTGTCAGCAGTGTTTCCTTATCTTCCAGGTAGTCTGATATAAGATGAATTTCTAAGTCTCCAGCACTTGTCACAGAAGGTGAAACAAGGGCTGGTGCAAAGAATCTGCGTGCAAAGTAGTGCAGCATCTTCCACTTTCCACCAAATTCTAAAGAAGCCCAAGATGCTCCCTGCCAGATGTCATTCAGTTGCCAGTACAAAGCACCCATAGTTGAACCTTGGCCATCAGCCGTATGCAGGCTTCGTCCTCGGCGATAGAACTCCGTCGCTGTCTTGATGGACATAGCTTGGTTTATCTGAGCGAAGTAAATGAATGTTGGGAATTCTTCCTCTGGAGTTGCGTACTTTTGAAGTTGCAGATTCTGCAGT
Organism: Zootermopsis nevadensis; assembly: GCF_000696155.1. The sequence goes on from NW_019059761.1 coordinate 714,292, forward strand.
ATCTCAATTCTCAATTCATTATTTCCACCGGGATGATGCTGACGATGATCAATGAACTGAGACTGCATACTAAGGTCAGAAGGTATGGAAACTTTAGATAGAGTGTTTAGTGATGGAAATGACTGGAAACCATACTCTGATGCAAATCTGGTTGTTGGATAATTATTGGGATTCCAGGCATCAGCCAGGTAGTTGTAGTAGTGCACATCTCCATATAGTGAGCTGTATGGGTTGTCAGCTATGTAGCCCTCCCTCTCAGATTCTATTCCATTTGTTGGACTTGACACAATGAATGGGCGAGTACTGTCTTCGGCCAGCACCGCAGGTCGAATTGTATCCACATACAGTTTTATGTAATCTGACTTGTAAAGACTGTAGTTGCTGCCTGAACCATACCAGTTGTCTCTGAGGGCAGCTTCATTCTCATTGTTACCTGCCCATATGATAATGCTCGGGTGATGGTGAAGGCGACGCACTTGCTGTGTTACTTCTTTCTTAACAGACTGGAGGAATTCATTATTGGTGGGGTACAGACTGCAGGCAAACATGAAATCTTGCCAGATCAAGATTCCCATTTCATCTGCAAGCTGGTAGAATAGATCTGACTCATACAGACCTCCGCCCCACACACGCAGCATGTTCATGTGAGCGACCTTGGCTGATGACAGAAGATCATAAATTACATCTGGTTCTGCTGACTTTTCTGGTAGAACATGGGAAGGAATCCAGTTGGAACCCTTGGAAAATATTGGTACATTATTTACTTTAATATAAAATGTGAGACCATTCCCTAATTCCACTGGCTCCTCTATCAGTTCAATAGTCCTGAAACCAATTCTTAATGATGCCTGACCTATCACAGTATCATTTCTGTCTTTGACATCAACTGATAAATTATAAAGCTTCTGAGAGCCAAATCCGTTTGGCCACCACAATTCAACTTTTTCCTTTGGAATCTCCAGTGTGAGAGTTGTGTAGAATTGACCAGGTTCATCCGGAAGTAGTACTGCTTCTTTAGCTACAGGATCCACATCCAGTTCCAGCCTGGCTTCAAATTTACCATACACCTTAAGGACTTGCTCTCCAGCCTCTAGAAATATTCCTACGTTTAACAGCCAAGTGTTATCAGATAATGTTGCACTTGTTGTCACTTCCCTGATCACAGCTTCATCAAATGCTTCCAGTACCACTTCCTTCCAAAGGCCAGCAGAAGGAAAAGCAGGTCCCCAGTCCCATGAAAATGATGCCTGCATCTTGCGGAGGTGGTTTGCATGACACTCCCCACGATATTCATCTGGAACACATGTGGGTGGCACTGGATAGTGCAGGGCTTGTTGCTGGTATCGTTCTTTGGCTGCGGTTATTGATGATTCAAATCTCACCTCAAGTTCATTGTTTCCACTTTTGATAACTGACTTGACAGGGAATGAATAGCGAACAAACATATTATCAGTGTTGCCAATGTGCTCATCATTGAGGTAGACTGATGCAACAGTGTCAACTCCATGAAAAACTAGAAAGAGTTCCTGCTTCTCTATTAACTCTTCTTCCACTGTGAAGTTTGTACTATAAGTCCAGTTTTCCATGCTCACCCATCGATATGCAATGTCATTGAAGCGATAGTAGATGTCTCTCTCCAGTATACCTGCTGCCCTCAAGTCTGTGTAGATACCACCAGGAACTACAGCTGGTACTTCAATATTTCCATTTGCATTTCTGACTTTCCATGTTCCACTCAGTGAGGAATCAAGACGAAGTGTAGTTGCTCCACCATAAGTGAAGGCGCTGAACAGTGCAGCAGTCAGCACTATGATTGTGACCATGATCCTGCAGCAACAGATATGAAGAAAATGTATTAGCAGTTTCTCTTTTATTTGTTTAATGGGCCTTGAACTGTATCAGTATTATGTTTGAAATGAAAAAATGCACCAGAAAAACACTTGAAATAAATTCTTGTAATGAGTCTTTTCTCTGTTCTGTAGAAGTACTGACACATTACAAAACAAGCCTGTGCAGAAAGTATGGTATCTGCAGTGTGACTGATTAGCTGTACAACAGTAGAGAGGTATCTGCTATGTGATACAACAACCCAGAAGACCAATGTGTATGTGAAGTCTAATGTATGTAAACTGGCAGAGTGTACACTTCTCTGCTTTTGTTGTGAGGTGTCCAGTACATGACTTCTAATTACAGAAGTGTGCCTGATACCACTGAAGCCATCGTTGGTAGCAGCAGCATGCATTGCCGCAGCGAGACAGACATTACAGCTGTCTCCAAAATGGACAAGTGTTCTGCAGAATGTGACAGAGTACCAGTTTCTGGATTTACTGCCTTGTGTTACAGTACTTATCAGGTAAGGGATTGTTTTACTAAACGAGACTACTCTACTGGTTGGCCACTTACCACAGGCATAGTACACAGTTTGATGATGGATGAAGTCCTACACATTAAGTGTGCCTATATGCATTTTCATATTGTTTCCAGATCTTAAATTGTCACACAGAAACTGTTTTACATCGTTTTACATCTATGGATTTTCATGCATTCTTTGCACAAAGTGAACACATTTTTGGAAGGGCATGCCAGTTGGTCAGTCTGTGTGCATGTTTCATTTCCAAAACTACTGAACAGATTTCAGTTACATTTACTATTGGGGTGAGTTTAATTTTCGTTTGAATTGGTTCGGTATAATACTTTACACAATGCTCAAATCAAAGTTTCAAAATCCATCAAAAATGGGTGTGTATAATAACTGTTACATGACATAATGTAGGCACAGTGCTATCTACATGCCATTTTTTTAATATTATCTCCCATCTATGCCCAGTAAGTCTTCCAAGTGGTATTTTTACTTTAGACCTTCAAACTAAAATTCTGTACACATTTTTCATCTCCCCCCGTGTCATATTTCTACTTTTATGGCACAACAGCCCAAAGCCGAGCCTTGGCCTCCTCCCATTTGGGAGGTTTCTTTGTCTTTGAAGTGTGCATTTATGAGTAGTGAGTGACAAGCCCACCACCTCTGCAAAATTTCTACTCAATCCCGATTTGTCTGCTACAGCCATCTAGTAGTAAATCAGGAGAGACTTGGGTGAGAAATGGCTGCTGAATTTGCTTGCGAAAAATCTCGTTTCATGTTCATAAGGTACTTTTACATGCCATAAATCTATGACATGGGACCACCAGCTTTGCTTGCCCTCTGAAGGAAGTTGTGCTACAGATTTTTATCACCCTTAAAATTCCATCGACCTCGGCCGGGTTTGAACCCGCAAACCTTGGGTCCAGTGGAGAGCACACACTAACCACTAGTCCACCAAGGGCGACCCCCCATGTGTCCACAAGAGCTTCTTCTATATATCTGTAGTTACCCTAGATATTTGATGGCCTTTTTCATCAATCAATTCCTTGCCATGTGCATAATGTGTGTAGTATGATTAGATTTTCACCTGTACTTATTTATCTGCAGTAAACAAAACATGAGGAAGAATGAAGTAGTGTGCAAATCACAAAGAATGTATTCAAAAACTGTTTATACTCCAGTAGTGTACCTTTATATAATAAAAAGTTGTGTAATATACTTTCACAGTTATGACAGTCAAAGGAACAAAGAAAGGGCTTTTATATGTGTATTCTGTTTACCTCTGCTAGGAAAGCGGTTATACTGTGTGATGAGAAAAATGGTAAATGCTATTTTAGAATAAAAAAGTGTGTACAAATATATCTTTACAATTTTGTTTTGTTGCAGAAAATAAATAATAAAATTCTGTTGCTTACAGTTGAGGGAATAATGGGAGTTGAATAGACTTTCTACAGTAACATAATTACCTAATTTTCATTAACTCTTATATTGTTCACTTTTGTAAAACATATTTATCAATTTAAAATTAATAAATTGTTCAAATAAAATGCATCTGTGCTGATAGCTTTCAAACATGCAATTCAGCATATTCATTTTCAGTGTTACAAATGTTACTTTTCTTTTAAAAAAACATGAAAAATTATGTTTCCTCATACTGATACCTTTCTTTCTAGAAAAGAAATCACTGTTTGTTATAACAAGTTTTGCATATGCATAGCATATTGATAATGGAATTTCTTTGTCCACCAGTAAAAGTGGAAAGATGATCGCCAACAAAAAGAGAAAGTTGACTGAATCACCAGACCATGGCTATGCGACAGAGGACAGTATGTCTGACATCCCAGAAGTCTCAAGTGGTAAACAGGGCCGGAATTGCACTTAACTTACGGCTCCTGACTGGATAATACAATCTTCTGTCTCAGGTTCACAACATTAGTCATAGCTAGAGAGAAAGTTTGGTAACAGATAATGTTAATCAGTGATGCTCAAATTTGTGCCTCTGAATCTGTGATAACACCTTTTTGTGTTTTATGAATTTATTGATGTTAAATGACCAACAGAGCCATGAAGAAGTGTAATATGGTATTTGGCCGTTTATTGAAGCTCCCTATAAACAAATCCTCACTTATTTGTGTCCACGTTATTTGTTAAATGACATTGTGTTTGTTAATAGTGGTTTATACTATTTCATAAAAGGTTCAATAAGTCAGATATGTTTACAAGTTGATTGAAGTATGCTGCAGACATTTGTTTATCATGTGAGATACTTCCTAGTGTTTCTGAAGAATAGTTCCTGAGAAATAAGACTGATTCTTTCTTTTTTTTATTTTATAATAAGTTGTAAATTAATATGGCATCAATTACTTAAAGTTGAATCATATATTTTGTTACTCTCATGTTTCACAAGCCATTTAGTGTTACAAAGGAGGACCTTCCCTGTTAAGAGTAAGTTATTCATGTACCAACATGCATTCCATTCTTGATTTGATACATTCAGACTTCTTCCTCGTATACACTGTCCATTGATTACACAAATACCTCATAAGGGACATGCTGTGATTTTGTTAAGCTACATTTTGCATGGGTAAAGATAATTATTTTCAGACTATTCTTGAAGTGACACTTATTTGTTACTTCTAAATTATTTGTAGACAGGTGGTATTATACATACTTATATTTGAGGTTGTTCCCAATAAATTCAGTCATGACTTGGGAACCTGAAGAGATTTTCTATTATGTATAATGTCTGTTGTTAAACAAATTAAGTTTCAGAAATGTAAGTACCTGTTTCATATTATGGGCACATATAAAGCTGTGTATTTTGATTAATTACTCACTTGTGTAGCATCTCTGGCAAAAATGAGGTTATGTTCACATATAACCGTTAACATTTATGTGTAATTTGGAATGTAAAACTGTAACAAATAAAGTATCAAGTTTTTACTGTTGTTGAACTGCCAATTTATCATTCTTTAGTGTATTATAAAATCACATTTGTCATATTAAAATTAACTAGAATTAAAATGTTTTGTCTATGCTGATATTATAAAAATCACATTTGTCATATTAAAATTAGCTAGAATTAAAATGTTTTGTCTATGCTGAGGTTTGTGTAAAGGTTATTAACACATGATTCTCAACCACTGATCCTTATTTGATTTTCATCATTCCATACATTATTTGTTGAGAGACAACAGCTTGGTACAGTTTCAACATTCTCTTACCACATATTTGATGGCATTGTAACAATATCACAAAGTAGGTATATTCATACACAGTCAAACCCTGTTAGAGTGCCACACTTTGTCTATAACCAACAGTGACATTAAAGTGGAGCTTGCAGTAAATTGGATTCTTTTTTATTTTGTGGTACATTGTTATTTATTAATGTATTAAAGTGCCATATTGTTATAAAATACTGTAGTTACAATCTCTTGGTAAGAGAAAGGCAAAATTGTTGAGGGTTTCCGTGCTTAACAGCTGTGTAACAGTACCATCTTATACAGTAGGTCTATTCATCTTTAGTATAATCTCATTTTTGTCGCATTCATCTGCTGTCTAGGTAGTTTTGCCTGTTTTGTAATAACTTCATCAGCTTATATCCACTTGCCTTATCCAGATAACCAACAGTTGCATCCTCAGGGTCTTCTAGTTTTGCATCCTACAATCATTTCAAACTTTCACTTGTCTTGTACTTCAATTTCTTGTTTCCACAGAGAATATCTCTAGCACAGTGCTGACTGATTGGTGAGTTTACACCATGAAAGGGAGAAATAGTTGACAATATTTTACTGTCCTGCACCAGGATATTGTTCTCTGTAGACATTTTCTTTCTGCCAACACTTAACACTACCCTTTCCCTATGTCACACAAATGCAGTTGGCTTTGATTATATGCACTTGTATCTGTGCGTACTGTACTTAACACCTGTACTGTGTAGTCAGCCTGGCAATTGTGTTTAAACTGAAGTGTGTTTATGTACTGTATGATAGTTAATCAAACACTTTAATTATGGAAGAGGCCACTAACCCCGTCAAACAGCAAGTAATGGGAGCATCTGTAGCTGTTCTATGAGAATTATTTAGATTTACCTGTTACTGTTCAGAGCTTATTCTCAATAATTTTTCCATTTTAAAATTAACACCCCTCTCAGTAGCAGGTTCATTTACTGTATTTCGAATTTTGCCATTTATTATTAACCCAAAATAACCCATTTCCCTCCCCAGAATGCTGTAGGTGGTTTCTTAGTATACAATATTTTTATAACTTCATAATCCATGGAATTGTCTGTATGGCCAGTAGAAACAAAATGGTGTGGTGCTGTATCACACTTTATTATAATGCTAAATAGTACATTTCTATTGTCACATATGTTGGCAAATGGTGGCTGATGGGGGTGGTGCTTTACCAGGGGACTTCCCTTGAAATTACATAGGGGATTTCTATTCTGAGGTTTTCTTGTTACAGTGTGAGGGTGGTGGAACATAGAGGGGCATTGCATTGGGCTTTGACTGCATTTCTTGTCGATCTGATGCACTGAAGATAAAATATCTCTGAACCACAGCTAGAGGCAGCATGTATGGAAATTTCAGCGATTTGTTGGAACATTCAGATTTCAGAACTTTTCATATTGATTGTCATGATATCAGTGTCATAAATTCTGATAACAAAATGCAGAAATTAAATGAAAATTTTTCCAAACATTTTACAACATAAATCACAATTATAACCTTGTACTGAATAGTTTCCTTAACAATGGTATATTGAAGGAACCCTTGAGATTGACTTATAAGAAGTTGAAACATGTTGGAAATTGTATTTAATCTGGATTACTGAGTTTTTGGGCTTTGTCCATCATCTGGTATTGTAGAACTGTCAGTAATTGGAATTTTGAGGTAATTAAACAAGTTAAATTAATTCCAGGAACCTTAAATATTACACATGTAGTTCTGATTTTTTTTTATTGTTATTGTTGAACTCACCAGATCAGGTCAGTTCTGATGTGCCTGGTTCGTCTCCAAACCCCTGCAGGTTTAGTTGGTGTGATCACAGCCCTGACGTCGTTCCAGAGTATAAACCTGTGAAGATAATCTGTGTCATTGGTGTATATATATATATATGAATGGCTAAAGGGGCGCGGCCTGTGTGTGTTCTGCTCATCCCCACCCTAGAACGCACAGTCTCTTCCAACCGAGGTATATAGCTTCCCCTTCTAACTTCCTTGTCCCTAGAGCTGATTTACGTTGTCAGTGTTAAAATTCTCAGCACGCAGACATTTGTCATTTGAAATCCAGATTACTGAAAGTGAGATAAAAGCAATCTTTAATCTCCATAACTAACGCGCCAGTCCATATATTTTATGGAGTTCTAATACATACCTGTCAGCATGCAGATATCAGGGTAAGAGAAAGGAACAAGAAACCGATGGCCAATCAGAAGTCTTAATAGGTCAACAATAGAAGTCTCTGCGACGCTTTACAGATTATCGGGTAATGTTTTGCAGCAGATCTGTAGCTCCGTTGTCAGGTGACACGTTGTACAAACACGTGACGGTCGGGAACTGTTATGCAGTTCTTTAACCAGTGGACTGTGAAGGGAATTGATGTGAGCTGTAAAAATGTTTGAATCTGCTGAATAAAAGAAGTCGGTATTCAGAAGCTAAGGGTAGGAGGATGGGATGCTGTACAGTCCACGGGCAAGTGACAAACTATGAACTTAAGTTAAAAGTCCATCCTCATTTCAGCGTCAGTTGTTCCACAAATTATGCGTATGTATCCAGGGGTGGAGTGTTCGTGTTAACCGAAAAAGCCCGGCTGACATTTTAAATAAAGAAAAATATTTTCTTTTGTCTCACTTTCGTTGTTCAGTGGTACTACATGCATTGGAACACAGCAGAACCGTTCAGGTAAAATGCATCGTTACCTCCAGCTGGGCGTTCTCATTGATACGCTCGTTGCGATAGTGACGCAACGGAACTTACTTATAGCTTCACACGCCTCTCGTTTCATGCTTCGCGATTATGATTAACCCAAAATAACCCATTTCCCTCCCCAGAATGCTGTAGGTGGTTTCTTAGTATACAATATTTTTATAACTTCATAATCCATGGAATTGTCTGTATGGCCAGTAGAAACAAAATGGTGTGGTGCTGTATCACACTTTATTATAATGCTAAATAGTACATTTCTATTGTCACATATGTTGGCAAATGGTGGCTGATGGGGGTGGTGCTTTACCAGGGGACTTCCCTTGAAATTACATAGGGGATTTCTATTCTGAGGTTTTCTTGTTACAGTGTGAGGGTGGTGGAACATAGAGGGGCATTGCATTGGGCTTTGACTGCATTTCTTGTCGATCTGATGCACTGAAGATAAAATATCTCTGAACCACAGCTAGAGGCAGCATGTATGGAAATTTCAGCGATTTGTTGGAACATTCAGATTTCAGAACTTTTCATATTGATTGTCATGATATCAGTGTCATAAATTCTGATAACAAAATGCAGAAATTAAATGAAAATTTTTCCAAACATTTTACAACATAAATCACAATTATAACCTTGTACTGAATAGTTTCCTTAACAATGGTATATTGAAGGAACCCTTGAGATTGACTTATAAGAAGTTGAAACATGTTGGAAATTGTATTTAATCTGGATTACTGAGTTTTTGGGCTTTGTCCATCATCTGGTATTGTAGAACTGTCAGTAATTGGAATTTTGAGGTAATTAAACAAGTTAAATTAATTCCAGGAACCTTAAATATTACACATGTAGTTCTGATTTTTTTTTATTGTTATTGTTGAACTCACCAGATCAGGTCAGTTCTGATGTGCCTGGTTCGTCTCCAAACCCCTGCAGGTTTAGTTGGTGTGATCACAGCCCTGACGTCGTTCCAGAGTATAAACCTGTGAAGATAATCTGTGTCATTGGTGTATATATATATATATGAATGGCTAAAGGGGCGCGGCCTGTGTGTGTTCTGCTCATCCCCACCCTAGAACGCACAGTCTCTTCCAACCGAGGTATATAGCTTCCCCTTCTAACTTCCTTGTCCCTAGAGCTGATTTACGTTGTCAGTGTTAAAATTCTCAGCACGCAGACATTTGTCATTTGAAATCCAGATTACTGAAAGTGAGATAAAAGCAATCTTTAATCTCCATAACTAACGCGCCAGTCCATATATTTTATGGAGTTCTAATACATACCTGTCAGCATGCAGATATCAGGGTAAGAGAAAGGAACAAGAAACCGATGGCCAATCAGAAGTCTTAATAGGTCAACAATAGAAGTCTCTGCGACGCTTTACAGATTATCGGGTAATGTTTTGCAGCAGATCTGTAGCTCCGTTGTCAGGTGACACGTTGTACAAACACGTGACGGTCGGGAACTGTTATGCAGTTCTTTAACCAGTGGACTGTGAAGGGAATTGATGTGAGCTGTAAAAATGTTTGAATCTGCTGAATAAAAGAAGTCGGTATTCAGAAGCTAAGGGTAGGAGGATGGGATGCTGTACAGTCCACGGGCAAGTGACAAACTATGAACTTAAGTTAAAAGTCCATCCTCATTTCAGCGTCAGTTGTTCCACAAATTATGCGTATGTATCCAGGGGTGGAGTGTTCGTGTTAACCGAAAAAGCCCGGCTGACATTTTAAATAAAGAAAAATATTTTCTTTTGTCTCACTTTCGTTGTTCAGTGGTACTACATGCATTGGAACACAGCAGAACCGTTCAGGTAAAATGCATCGTTACCTCCAGCTGGGCGTTCTCATTGATACGCTCGTTGCGATAGTGACGCAACGGAACTTACTTATAGCTTCACACGCCTCTCGTTTCATGCTTCGCGATTATGGCTCTTCGGTCTACGGCCCTTTTAACAGAACAGTTTGTGTTACAGTACTGCCGGAAACTAAATACAAAGTTGAAAACCTGCGAACTTGGTATCAAGAACAAAATTAGCTTAACGTCGTCTTAGATATTTTACTATCAGGCTCGATTATAGCCATTTTAGTGAAACGGACTACCTCGTTCATAACATATGACAAATACTGAAGACCTTTCGCTGACCACAGGCGAAGAGGATGTGATGGGATTCTTAACATCCCCCTGCGCGCATGTTCAGCAAAAATGGTATTTGAAGGGGAGCCCAGGGCAGAACGGGGAACTTCATTTTTGGAGGCATGTGGAAGGGACAGTAATAAAGATAAACACATGGAGGAACCTTGTGTGGATTTGAAATTTATAATGAGTTATTAGTTTAGTTCTAAGAGTTGCAGTTTTTTAAATATTAATTTCCTTACAAGAATGTAACTTGCCCAATATTGCCCCGTGCCCGGGGCAAGACGGAGTATGGTTGATATATGTTTGAAAAAGTTGTTAGAAGACACAGATTATCTAATAATTATGACGTAGGATATACAAATGATTTAGTATACAATGTAAAATGTCGAAACTTTACACATCTGGAATCTACTTAGGCCTAACGCAGACGGCACACGTGTGAACCTCTTCATCACCGTGACTATCAACACCTGCACATGAGTAATGGGCTCATTTCAAGCAAGACGAATACCGGATACACCCTTCAATAGACTGCAAATAGACTTCGCCACAATATAGGCACTTGTATTTTATCCTCTACTCTGGGTACATTATTTCAGAATCTGTAACCAGAAAATGGCGCTGTCTGACATGACGTGGCCCTGAGCTGTACACTAATGGTATTTAACCGGTCCCGATAGATCGCAACGCATTGCAGACGAAATAAATCTGATGCCCCGTTCTGCCCTCGGCTCCCCAACATCTTTAAAACTCATTCAGATACACATTCGAATCTGAAAATCACCACTCATGACAAATGACGACTGTGCTGGTAATGGTGGCGATACTAAATACCTATGAAACATCGGTCAGCTTATAGTAGACTACACAGTGCAATATCCCAGGAGGCTGTCAGTTTCAGAGGTCTTGAAGTAAACATATTCCATTAATATTCTCGCTTAACTTTAAAAAGTCAACTTGACTGATTTTTTGGAACTTTACTGCAGTCTTGAAATTTAATTCTTGGAATTATAATTGTTATCTACATTTTAATAATATTCTCCGGCATTATGTATCATTGATTATTTAGCTCACGTGGTGCTTCAAGTGTACAGGACGACGAGTCTCTGGTAGTGTGTAATTTGTCTGTGTTACAATGTCTTGAAAGACGCTTAATTTCTGTTAGAGCATCCAACCTGATTACCATGTTAAGCTTACAATTTATACTACTCACTTTTCTTCATTGTTCTCTGTCTTCTGAGCTGTGATTTTGATCCAGAGAGGGTTCCTGAAAATTACGTTTCAGGGCTGCATGAATCTTCAAACAACAGCCCTCATAGAATGTGTGCTTGAATCCAACCCAAAATATTCCCCGTAGAGTGTAATTTAACATCCACCAATAATGGAAATGAATTCATATTCTGTCATACTTTTAGAGGACAGCATAATGTATGTGGAAATGTGCTTTCATAAGACACTGCTAAAATACGCACTAAATCACACATAGCTCCAAATGATGGCCGTTGCAATGCCAAGTGATTATTAAGGGGGTTGTCCACAAAAGCAGCGGTGCTATCTGCAGACCTATTCTCCTCCTCCAAGTCATGGATGGTCTGTTCCGGCTTCTATGAATTCCACCTTCTGCGTGGTCTTCCTTTGAGCCTATACCAAAGTACCTGCTTTGGCACTCGTCCTTCTTCCATCCTTTCCACATGTTCAAGCCCACCTCGTCTGTGTCTCATTCTGTCATTAATTGAAAATATTCCTAATTACTTCCTTGTTTCTTAATTCTTGGTTTTGTCCAATCATGTACATTCCTTCACAGACCTTAAAAATCGCACTTCTGCTGTTTTTGTAATTTTGTATATTTGTTTTTCTCATTTTATAACATTCACAGGTAAAGCAATCATTTGTTAAAGTTTTATTTGTTTAGTTTCCCGAGTTTTCGCTTTACGTGTTCGTCTGATAGTGCCACACATATTTTGGAATTTTTTAATCTTATTACCTATGTCTGCTTCCTCCAGGAATGTTATGTCATAGCCTAGATATTTAAAGTGGTTGACCTGTTCAAGAGTTTTATCTTCTATTACAATTTTTGTTCGAACTGGATATTTCCCTTTAAAAGCCATTGTTTTAAGTTTTATTTATTGGGATCTTCGAATTGTAGTCTTTGCATATATTATTTAAGTGAAATAAAGATCTTTGCAGTTCATCTTCGCCTTCTTGAACTATAATTTGGTCGTCTGCAAAAAGCAATGTATTCAGGGCAACCGTTTCCTTTAACCATGTCCTTGGATTACTTCTCGTCTTCCATTCTCGGATGACATCATCTAAGCAAATGTTGAGTAAGGTTGGGGACAAACTACAATCCTGAAGTACTCCCTGGTTAATTTTAATATCTTTTGAATATCTTCTTTCCATATCTAAAATGACTGCAGTGTTTTGGTATAGAGACCTAATAGCACTTATTAAATGTCGTGGGTAGCCTTTCCTCTCCATAATTTGCCAGAGTATTGGACGATTTACTCTACCGAAAATATTTTCATAGTCTATAAAAGCAACAAGTGTCTCAAGATTAAATTAATTGGATTTTTCTGATTTGTCGAATTGTAAAAATATCCCTGCAAAATCGTTCCTTTCTAAAACCATTCTGCTCTTCCAAAATTAGGACATCTGAGATATTCATAACCCTCTTATTTAATATTTTTGTATATATTTTATAGCTAGTGACTAGTAAACTATGTCCCGGAAGTCTCAGTTTTAAGGATGTGCCTCCATACTCGAAGACTTCTGAGTTAACACCATCCAAGCCAAGGGCTTTTCTATTCTTCAGTCCTTGTATTGCTAATTCTAGTTATTCCGTACTAATTTAATCTACTGTCTTCCCTGTGTGGTCTTCTTTTGTTGCATTCCCCTCACCAGGATCATACCGTAAGTTTTTGTAATGTTCTATCCAGCAAGAAAAACTATAATTTCAAAAATGACCAGAATCTCTTCTTAGTTATTAAAACAACAAACTGATAGTCACGCAATTAATATATCTCATGTTTATTAGTGGGTGAACAGCATGATCGTGTGCAGAATATTGGAACAGTTAGGATTTTCGAAGGTCTGTGAGAGGTGGGACCACGGAGGCCATCACAAAATTGAGGTGGACAGTGTTGCCACACACACCATATAGTCCTGATCTGGCACCTTCAGAGTATCACCCGTTCGGTAAACTGAAAGACATTATTCGTGGGACAAAGTTTGAGGACGATGACTCCCTTGTGGCTCTAAAGCTCTCATCCTGAGTTTTACCATGCGGGCATACATGCTCTTACTCCGAGGTGGCAAAAGGAGAGACGGAGACTACATTCAAAAGTAAATTTTTTTTCCTAAAGGCTGTACCTGCCCACTGTGTGAATAGGAAAGTTGTAAAATAAAAACTGAATTTAAAAATAAGTGGTACATTACTTTTGGAGTGACCCTCGTAGAATGATTATATAAAACTAAAAATGCAAATTAGAAACTGAATAAACTTTAATATCATACTATTATCCATAATTGAGTATTTTTTAGTGATCAGTTAATACATAACAACAAATTTATACATATACATGATTTAACGTCCTTATATTTATTTTATTTAATAGGTTTTACAATGTCATGGACATCTTCCTGCGCTCATTTCAAGCACATCGAACAGAATATTTAAATACAATTTTTCTGTCCTTCCAATATCTTCTTCCATTTTATCTTCTTCCAACCCTTTTTTCCCACATCACTCCATTTTCCCCTGTCTTCCCAGTTACCTTCTTCCAACCCTTTTTTCCCACATCATTCTTGATATTCCCAGCATCCAAGTCATTTTAGGCCCTTCCTTCTTCCTCGTGGATACCACTCTAATACTGCCTTACAGAGCCTGTCATCTGTTGTAGTCTTTACATGTCCATACTATTTTAACTGCTTGGTTTTTATAAAGTCTACAATAGAATTTTATACATTCAATATTTCCTTAATCACAGTATTCTTAATTTTGTCCATTCTAGAAATCCTGGCAGAACGACGCCAAAAATCCATTTCTGTGGAATATAATTTTTAGTCTGTCTTTGACTTTAAATGTAATGTTTCTGCCCCATATGTAATTGCACTCTTAACTATTGCATTGTATATAATTGTTGTCTTTGTTATAATATCCTGATCACACAAAATACTGTTCAATTTTGATATAACTGTTCTTCCCCTATTTATCTTTCCACGACTTCAGTCCTTAGTGATTTTAATTACCAAATATATGTAATTATTACAATCTTTAACTTTTCTTTTCTATCTTCCAAAATGAAATCCTTTGATTGTTTCCAGATTGCCATATTTTTTCCCCCCAGATTTATCTTAAATCCCATTTCTCATATTTTTCCATTAACTTTCTTGTCATATATTCCAAATCTTCGTAGTCCTCTGCAACTAATAACTTATCATCAGCAAATAATAAAACTGTGTCATCTCTGATCATTAATCCCATATTTGAACATTTATTCTTCCAGTTTTTTAGGGCCATCTGAAAATATGTCTTAAACAGTGTAGGTGATAGACAACCTTTTCCTGAACTCTTGCTGACAAAAATTCAGTTGAAAGCTTTTTTGTCAATTTTTTATTGGTTGAATGATAGTTTTATTTATACTATTTTCTCTTACAACCTCCCACATTTTGGTCAATGGCACATTATTTTATGCCTTTTCTAGGTCCCACATATGGGAAGTGCAATGATTGTCCTTTGATGTATACATATTGGAAGTGCAATGATTGTCCTTTGATGTATATAAATAATTGAATGACCATTTATGTAGACCTTTGTACATGTTTATTTGCCTTTGTGTTGAGTGACTTGTACTCATATTTGTATCAATTTTTGTGTGACATATTCTACATCCTTCTCACCAGTTACCTGAAGCATCTATGGAATATAAATATATACATTCTAATTCTGATTAATTAATTATAGATTTCAAAAAAAGCATATGACTCTGTTAAGAGAGAAGTGCTATACAATATTTTCATTGTATTTGGTATACCAAAGAAGCTAGTGAGTCTAATAGAAATGTGCTTAAGTAAAACCAGTAACAAAATTCATATAGGTAAATATTTATCTGAGTCATTTTCCATCAAGGGCGGTCTGAAACAAGGAGATGCTTTGTCTCCATTGCTCTTTAACTTTGCGCTAGAATACGCCATCAAGAAGGTCCAAGATAGGCAGGAGAGTTTGCAATTGAATGGGACACATAAGCTATTGGCGTATACTGATGATGTTAATTTATTGGGTGACGATATACATACAATGAAGAGGAACACAGACGTTTTACTAGAAGCTAGTAGAAAGGTGGGGCTAGAAGTAAATTAAAAAAAAACTAAGTACATGTTAGTATCCCATCAGCAGAGAGGTGGGCAATATTATCTTAGGGTGGCTAATAAATCCTTTGAAAGTCTTACAAAGTTCAAATATTTGGAAACAACAATAAGAAATCAAAATAATATTCATGTGGAAGTTAGGAGGAGACTAAACTCCGGAAATGCTTGCTACTTCTCAGTTCAAAATATTTTTTCTTCCCATCTGATTTCTAAGAAACTGAAAATTAAAATATGCCTTTTGTTTTGTATGGGTGTGAAACATGCTCTCACACTCTGAAAGAGGAATATAGATTGCAGGTGTTTGAGAATAGGGTGTTGAGGAGGATATTTGGGCCTAAGAGAGAAGACGATGGGGCATGGAGAAAACTGCATAATGATGAGCTTAAAAATGTACCACTCCTCCCCAAGTTTAGTCAGGGTGATTAAGTCAAGAAGAATGAGATGGGTAGGGCATGTGGTGCACATGGATGGGGCAGGAGGTGTGCACCAGGTACTGGTTGGGAAGCCTGAGGGGAACAGACCGCTGGGGAGACCTAAACGTAGATGGGAGGATAATCTTAGACAGCATCTATGGGAGATGCGAGTTGAAGGAAACTGAATTTTGATGGCCCAGAACTGGGTCCGGTGGAGGGCTTTGGTTAGTTCGGTGAAGAACCTTCGGGTTCCGTAAGCCATATAGTTAGTTAATTCTGAAATTATGCGCGAGTCTGGCCCCCCCACGTTTGGCTCAATAGTGAAAAACATTCATATGCCAAGACTGCACAATATTGTAATTCTTGCCTTATGTGTGAAGTCTTGTAAAGGAACTACGGAAGCATGTTACATGCCACTATTAAGACCAAATAACGAGAAAAGATTTTAATGAGCATTTCAAAATTCTGTTGGGGTGGGAACCTCCGTTATCACAAAGATTATAGAATTCTTTGTGTTACTCCGTGACGAAAACTCTAATAATTTAGATACTTTGGGTGTTAGCAGGAACTTACTATTTCACTACAGTCTTTATTTCCCTTACCTTTATGAGTGTGTTGGTTTGTGATAATGATATTGGCAATCTATGTTGGTCTTATCAATGTTGGCAATAATGTCAATAATCTATGATATGTGTTAGCGTATGGTGTGTGAAAGAGGGTATGAAAAAGATGAGGTTCGCTAATTATAAGTTAACAGATTTAAGCAAAATATGTTTCTATGATGGGCTGCGTGTACACCATCTACGTCAAGTTTAACTACTCCTGAACAAACTGCATAACTGCTGAGGATTTATTAATGTTATGTTTGTGATTAGGTTTGTTGAGTAACTTTCGTGAAATACGTTTGTAATAATATTGTATTTTTAGGTACTTTCTGAATGTGATGTATTGTATCCTTGACTTGTTGCACACCCTGCTAGCTTTGTTCTATGGAATGGATCGCTCTTACAACTAAGAAATATACATTTAATATGTCCAAAGAATAGTAAGTGTCGAACTTACGGAACACAGGAAACAGCTGGGCTATCGAACGCCAGATAAATTGTCTTGTGTTATTCAGGGTCTTCGCGAATTTTCATGTCAGGATTTGGTTCCAGGTTAACGTATTCAAAATTTGGTAAGTTTGATGTAGTAATAAATATGTTGGAATTGTTATATACCGGTTTTAATATTGCCATACTTCTTTTGTGTTAGTGAAGGTTGAAGAAGACATCTCGAGCTTTTTATTACATAGTTTAACCAGCTACTTTTAAAGAAAATGCCACATGAAAAGGTGTCTGCATGTTGTGTTACACTCATGTAGGCCCAGACAGAATCAGTTTCAATGCGAGTTTTGAAATGTATTAAAGTTGTTGCATTGTTCATATAAACGATTACCTTTTATGCCAGTTGTAATCTTTTTTGTAGGTTTTGTGTTTAAACTGTGTGGACTTTTTCGCACGATGTGTGATGCACCGCCTCCAGTAAGTAAGGAAGGAGACAGCAAGAAAAGACCATTACAAGAAGATTCTGATAACACAGATTTAAAGAAACAGTGTGTAGAACCAGATAGGGTGAAAAGAAGAAAAGTTGCATTGCTGTTCGGCTATTCAGGACAAGGATATTTAGGAATGCAGAGGTTAGTCCTTGTCACCAGTATGAAGTGACCATTGGATTTTACAGATTGTTTAGGCTGGGGATAGGAGATCATTGCCTTTTGTAGACTGTTGACGTATTATATGTAAATATGAAATGATTGTTTATGGTAGGGAAATGAAAATATTGTGAATGGTTGAGTGCTGGGGAGGTAATGATGATGACCTTCTGGCTGTGTCTGTTTTAAGATACCAGACGATTGCTATGGAGATGTGAAATGAATTCATGTTGTGTTCTTCCTACTATGAATTACTTGGATTGAGTGACTGATATTTGATTTTTTAATAGCTTTTTTTTACTGCATTGGTTATATTAAACAGTAAAACTCAAATGGGAAGTGTGTGGAGTCTCAGAGGGAACATGCAGGTAAGCTTTGTTTTGTACAGACTGTGGCAGTAGGTGATCAGTGACCAGGTTTATGCTCCAGCCACAATTAAAATTAAAATTTGTTATGAAGATGTGCATTGACAGAGGATGGAACCCAGTGGAAGGCTTTGTGATGAAGGTACAAGACACATGACAGTAGGGAGTTTCTTGGTCAGTTGAATGGCTTTCATCTGCTTAGGGAGGCTCTATGCCTTGGGACCTATGAATATTATTGTTGTTTTACAGAAACCCTGGCATGAAGACAATAGAAGAAGATCTGTTGACTGCCTTACTAAAAGCAAATTTTATTAATGAGGAGGCTTTCAGTACACCTCAATTGATTCAGTTTCAACGAGCAGCTCGCACTGACAAAGGTGTGTCTGCTGTACGCCAAGTAGTCTCTCTCAAGTTGCGTGAGTAAATTTATGTACCATATATTCTTTTCAGGAAATTTTGAGGTTATTGTGAGAGGAATTTGTTTCAACTGTTTATTATTTTTGTAGCAGAAGATGTGAAGGTGGAAACAATCAATAGCCACTTACCAGCGCAGATTCGCATATTGGAAATTAAACGTACAACTAAAGGATTCAACAGCAAGAGTTCATGTGATGCTCGAACATACTCATACATGTTGCCAACATTTGCATTTGCACCATCAGGTGTGGAACCCAGTGAATCTTACCGTATCACATCAGAAGTGATGGACAACGTTAGGTCTACACTCAGAGGTTTCGAGGGGACTCACAATTTTCACAATTTTACTTCACGAAAGTATGTGTTGCACAAATTATGGTTCCATGTACTAGAACTTCTGGTTTTAGGAATGTACATAATTATTAACAAAACTGTACTTCTTCTTTCAGGAAACCATGAATGTACATAATTATTAATGAAACTGTACTTCTTCTTTCAGGAAACCACTGGATCCAAGTGCCATCCGTTATATCATTAACTTTGAATTGGGAGAACCTTTCATTAGTAAAGGTCTTGAGTTTGCTGTGTTGAAGGTCAAGGGACAAAGTTTTATGTTGCATCAGATCCGGAAAATGGTTGGTATGACTATTGCAGTGGCTAGAGGGCTTGCTACCATTGATACTTTGCACAAAGCATGGAAGACAGAGCGGCTAGATCTCCCTGTAGCTCCAGGCCTCGGATTAGTTCTTGAGGAGGTAAAACTCTTTATATTAATCTGTTTCACAGTAGAACTTTAAAGTTCAACATCAGTAATACCAAAGTCTGCCATTAATTCATGCAGAATTTTGACAAGGAAACCTGTTGGCAAAGGTTGCTTTGAAGACTGAGGAGATAGGATGACATAAGCAGCTATTAGCCTCCTAGATTTCACTATTCTGACAGTATTACTCTATGGGGGTCTGCTTTGTGACTATAAGAAGTGTGAGGCAGGTACAGTTTACTGCATTTGCCTTACATTTTTCTAGCTACAGTCACAAAGCTGAGAACATAAGAACGTAGGTGACTTCATTAAAGGACATAGCCCACTTATTTCACCCTTCCTTCTTTAAAAATAAGTTCAGGTTTTCAATTCATAAGGATTGTAGGTGTCAATAGTTTTATTTCCAGAACTTGTAATTCATTCCCATACTTCCATATTTACATGAGTATAAGCCACATATATACAAGTTGCATCAAAGTTTATATTAATTTTCCCTGACATATATCTTTAAGTTCAGAATACATTCACTGTAGCAGTTTTGTGAGAATGAACCACACTGCATGTACTGTTACACATTACCTGCTGGCTTCATGAAAATGAAACTTCCAATAGAGTGGTCATGTGATATTTGTGGGTGATGTCTGTTAAAACAAGTAAGTGTAGGCAGACTGAAAGAAAGAGACAGCATTCACCAACTTCAGCTATTACTCATCATAGTAGTATTGCTTCAACACAAGTGACAAACCACTGCACTACTGCTTATTTTCATTAGGTGGAGGGTATTATTTTTCAGTCTCATTTTTTTCTGTAAATAATTAATGGCTTTCTGTGTTTATAACAAAAATGACACTTGTCTTATTCAGTTTCCTATTGCTTTCAATGGGCCTTCTTGTAGTGGTTATAAACACGCACATGCATGTAACACACCAGAACAGTGAAAGAATTTTGTATCAGCATGGATCTGAAAAATCCTCCTTTCCAAGGTACAACCCTCATTTCCTTTTTAAAAATGTTTATGCAATGTAAACTTTGTTGTGTTCTCTCTGCACTTGTCCCAACAGTCATGTCTGGGTCATTGGCAGCACCAGCACTGCCAGTGCTTGTGTGATTTAGTTTGAAACATCCAATTTCTGCATCTTTTTCTCAGATCTTATTTATTTTAGTAATGATATCCAGTGGCAGTGTTAGAAAGTCTGATGATGAGCACTGTTTAAACTGTCGCTGCAAATGCTGATAACCATCTGTCTGCATCTAATTTCTATGGAAGTTGTTTGTTCATGCTCAGAAGTGGCAGATCAATGCTGATAACCATCTCTCTGCATCTAATTTCTATGGAAATTGTTTGTTCATGCTCAGAAGTGGCAGATTTGCAAATTTATGGGTGTGCACATGGCAGTGGTACAGACTTGTCTGCTTGTAGTGCCTTAGTGCCTTATTAGGAGATATTTGCTTTGATCAACTGAATACCTGTTTTTAGTTCATGGAACGTTGTGAATCAAGGCATTGACTGTTCAACGTGTGAATTATTAATACTACACAGGATATGTTACTAAATTTCTTGAATGTAGCTATACAGCTTATGACTCTCTCACCTATTCCAGAACCTGCTTTATGTTTTATATTGATAGAAAAGGCAAGGAGAAGAAAGCATTCAAGTTTTGTGTATCTTTTTCTGCAGGTACATTATGGCAGATATAATCAGCGTTTTGGAAAAGATGGAATTCATGAACCACTTGATTGGTCTGAAACTGAGGCTGAAGCAGTAGCATTCAAAGAGAATTTTATTTACCCGACAATAATTCAATCTGAAATTGAAGACAAGTCGTATCCTTTTTGCTGTTGGTTCACTAATAATGTAACACAATACTTTTTGGTAAAATGTTCATCTTGTGACTTTAGGGTGTAAGTATGATAAGTCAGTTTAGCTTATTATGTATTTCCATGAGAAGTTATATTTCATTTTGAAGCACCCTGTATCCAGAAAAGAAATCTTACAGGTATTGTCTCTTTTCTTTCATCTTTTGAATCCTTTATCAGATTATGAAGCCATTTTTTGCATTAGAGACTAAGACTCACAAATATGAAATTGCGTTTTAATTCAGATTGGGTCTTGTACTTGAAGACATAAATAAACTTTCTGATTTACCTTTAACATTTCTGTGTCATACAATATCTGAATCTTACTCCGGGGATGGAGGGTATTTAAATATCAAAGCTTGAAAATGCTACATTTTCCATAAATCTCGAAGAACTAGTATGTTCTTTCCTAGTTTCCATATTGCATCCAGAGAAGTACACAAAATCATAATATAGTACCAAATTTAAAATTAGTTTTTGTACAGTATGCTGGTAAAATTTATGGTAGATTAGTATTTTATTGGCATTATTATCTTAGAAATTGAGCTTTTTTATGATGATCTCAAGAGCATTCAATGCAGAGTCCAACATGTACATCACATCAGTACACAGTGTGCTACCATTACCTCACTGCCATCTGTGTGGTCCCACT
Source organism: Zootermopsis nevadensis (assembly GCF_000696155.1). The sequence goes on from NW_019059761.1 coordinate 736,234, forward strand.
TTCTTCTTGGGAGGCAGAAGCTTAACTTATAAAATGTATTTTTGTCAATCATGGTAGTGTGTTGTTTGATACTTCATAAACAGTCCTTCAGATGAGTTCTGAATGGCAGCTCATAGTTCTGTCCCCAGTGTTATTCCTGTATATTATTATGGCATTCAGAATTGAAATTTGTCATGTGTGTCAGATGGTGCTGAGAGCTTAAGGCTCAGTTAGGAAGTTAGAGGGTAATTAAACACCAAGTCTTTGAGTAAGGTGTAAAGACATGGAGCTATGACAGACTCAGCAGTCTAGAGTGTATTAAAATTTAAACACAAGAGATACATGAGAACCAGATGAGTTAATGGAGTACAGCCAATTACAGAAAATAAAAAGAAATAAGTTCCTTAACCTGCGCTCCAGAATGATGTCTTGGCTCGAGACACTTCACTTACATAGCTACTGTATCCGTGAAGATAATTTATCTCATGGGTTGGAAACACTGGGAGAGGCTGTAGATATGATACAGGGAATAGATGATGGTGACAGACTGGCTACTTTAGCGAGAGTAGCACAGGTGGTGCAGGAGGGTCAGAATGTCATGTGTAATGGCAATTCCAACCAGTATCCTTCTGAAGGTGTGTCATCACCTTAGGTGAATATTGTGTACTACTTTGTAAAAGGACTGTAGTATCTGATTTAATTTTATACAATAAAGAACAATTTGTTACAATTCTAATATTTTGCTTTATTTATGAACGTGTTTATATAAATGTGAGTAGAAGATTTTTCTTCTCCAGCCTCTGGGGCCCACCCAGCCTTCTATCTAATGGATACTGGAGTCCTTTCCTGGGGGTAAAGCGCGGCCAAGGCATGACACTGACCACTCACCCCTATCTAATACTGAGGTTAAGAATGAGTAGGAGCTATATATCTTCTTCCCACAGGTGCCTGAACGGCATATAGTGGGACAGCTTTTTATTTATTTATAAATATTTTGTCTTTCCATCTGATTTATAAGAACCTAAAGATTAAAATATACAAAATAATTTTGCCTGTTGTTTAATATGGGTTTGAAACATAGAGGAAGAGAGGAAAAATACAAGGGGGAAAACATTTGATAATTCCTAGTAATTTAAGTGACCCTTCAAACATCCTCATTGCGTTGTTGTTGCTCATTAAGTTATAATGAGAGGTACACTAAAGCAACAATAACTGTGTTCATAGTGGTTGAACTTCTCCATTGAATCAGCATATGTTGATTTTGGCAGTGAATGTGTTATATTAAAATGTGCTCAGTTGAAATCCAGATACTTGAATCTGCATTGAGTTTCCTACTAGAATAACTGGTTTCGGATCGTCAAAAGTGGATGAAAATGGTGGCTAACACTTTTGTTCTGACATGTTTACTGATCTGAGTTGCATTCTTTCTGCCATGAATTGGCATTAGTTTTTAGGTGACGACCATTTTGCTAGTACTTGGTAACTACTTAACCAACTTCACCTGGTTGAGAAAGAGCCACATATGCTGCTGACATTTACCCATTGTTTTGCCCAAAGTGGAGAGACCTGTAGTTGCATGATGATTATACCAAATGTCACAAATATCCTTTAAATGATGTAAGTTATTGTGGGGGGGGGGAGGGGGTGGAGGCAGACATGTTTTTGTGCCATGAACATGTGTTTGTATAATATAAAAAGTAGGCTAAATAAAAACAGGTATTCCAAATACACATTTGTATTTATGTACATAGCATTATAACTTTTGATGTATGTGATTACAGAAATTATCAGTAATTTACAGGTGCATTTGTTGCAATGTAGCATCTACCTTACCGACAAGCTCAAGAAAGCTTGGGTCCAATATACACAGTTGCACAGTCTTGTCCAGAGGAAATTCTGGTGGAAGTGGTTCAGGAGCCAGGCAATCTGCATTGAAATTGATATAATGATTTAACAATTAAGACTAAAAAAGTTTTGACATTTTCAGGGTATTACAGAGCTGTTTGTGTGAAAATTGTAACAAACACTGCATACATTCTTCATTACAGTGAATATTGTTTACTGTTGTTTCCTGCAAGAAAATTCATGTTATGACCTTTCCTGTTAATTTCTTAGGTATGGCACTTTTCTCAGTTTTGGTACATTAAAGTTGGCATAAAATAGAACCTGAAGTGACTGGAAGCATGATTTTATTGAAAAGTTTCTTTGCTCCTGAGAACATAAAGTGAAAATTAATGTAAAATCATGTTTACTGGCTTGGCCAGGACCTCTGGTCCTGTGCTTACTGTAGCGTTCTTTGTGCTCAGCAGTTGGTAGAAGCTCTTTGGTAATTGGTATTCTCATGTGTGAGGGAGCTACACAAACTTGTTTGGGCTTCAGTTTTAAGGAACAAAGAAGTCAAGCCATGAAGAAGGAGGAAAAATGTAACAAAACAGTTCACTTGGATATTTGTTTTCTATTCAAATTGTTTTGTTCTGTACTGTTCTTCCTGGATCAGAGGTGGAACAAACTTGTCACAAACAGGAAAGAATTTAGCAGGCCTATGAACAAAATATGTAAACTACTGGAAAATAATAAAACTGATCATGTGTACTGCACTGTACAAAAGTACATGGTTTGTGCAACACTTTTAATTTAAAATGTATAAATGTGTTCAATGGCAACCTCCCTGAAACAGAAGTGTTCAGGTTTCACTGTACTAAGTCTTGCAAGTGCTGTTTAATTCTACAGATTCTACAGACCCAGTAGAATTCATTCAGCACTTGTAAAATACTTTATGACAGTATATTATTAAAAACATGGAGCTTTTATATGATGATCATGAATGAAGTAAACCTCATAGCAGCCACCTGTATATGTACTTTGTGTGGCTACCATGTTGTTCTTTACACAGTATGCGTGAAGTGAATGCATAGAACACTGATAATGACTGTCTTTAAACCTGTATACACCATTCAAATTGAGAACTGCTAGGCAGATTTTGATTAAATTTGGTGGATGCGTGATTTTGTAAGATGGGAGAAACACTACTGCCACCTAATGTAGAGTTCTGAAATGATGTATGTTAATCAGTCTTTGAAAAATATACATTATCCTGAAATGATGTATGGTAATCAGTCTTTGAAAAATATACATTATTAGTTTTATAATTCTATGTACAATGTAAAACAACATGGTGGCTACATGAAACAATAACAAAATTCTGACTCAACCAGAATTCAGTGACATGACCACTTGTGCATGAGTCCAGTATCTAAGTAAGAAAATTGACATCTTATTTCATTAATAATTTTAAGTATGGTGAATATTTAATAAAGTACAATATAATTTATAATTCTTATGCATTGCAAATACCTTAATAGCAGCATATTTATATTAGCAATAAGTGAACACAAAGACTAATGAGGTACACACAATTTCAAAGAACACGTTTGAAAAATTGACCCTGATCACAGTAAACTTTTCCCCATTGGTGTTAAAAAAATTAAACTTCTAGGAATATTCCATACCAACAAGAGTGCTGCCATTTGAAGCTTCAGCCTTCATAAAATTGTTGTACCAGTCTGAGATTGTTATGTGTGCTGTAGTGCTGGTTTCTGGAACATGTTACATATTAGTAGTCATAAATGTTTTTCTTAAATGTAAAACTCTAAAAACTTCAAACAAAGTTAGTTTGAGAACTGACATGGACACCACAGAACCAGTATTCTGCACATTTGCAATTTTGTCATCAGAATGTGGAAGCATCGAGAGCATGGTAGGGATTTATAACTCGGGTCCTTTAGTACATGGTCTAGCATATTGTTTCTAGACTACCAGGTCACTTACTGCATAAATATTGTAGCCTCCAAACATATTGACAGCCAGCAAATGGTCAGGGAATTATCAACTCTCTTTGTGTGTGTGTGAGCTTTACTTAAATCTACTTGTTCATTCTCATTTTATGAGCTTTATTTAAATCTACTTGTTCATTCTCATTTTAATCTAGTGTAATATTTTATATATCCAGTATCAGTTGATATACTGAATAAATATTAACACACTGGATAAATGAATGAATGTTATGAAATGTCACCAAGTCTTAAAGAAGGGCATCATTTTTGAAAGATCTGAGTATAGATGGGATAATATCAAAATGGAAGGTGTGCACTGCATTAAACTACCTCAGGATTGGGCATAAAGGCAAGATTTAATGAACATGGTAATTAACCTTTGAATTAGAGAATTTCTTGACCAGCTGAGTATAGTAACCATCAAATTTTTAAGGAAAACTGTGTACCATGTACTGTAATTAGATCATTTTATAGTTTACACTGCGACATGGTTTTGTATACACATATTGGTAATTGTGTATCAATTCCCTCACTTATATTTAAAATGTAGTGTTGCTACTTACCTGTAGGATCATGTATTGGCATATACTGAGACAGGATGGTCACACAGTCCCTGCAGTTTGATTTTGCAGAGTTTAAATCTGTTGCAGCAAACTTTACACGAAACCGACGAGAAGTTGTCTGCAAATGAAATTGAAGAAGTATTTTATGAATTATTTCTTAGGCAATTTATTGGTACTGTATAATATGTTGAGTTAATGGCTAGTTTGTTTCTAAGTTTATATGGAGACGTCTTTTCAGCTACCTAGTTTATACATACAATGTTGATAGGAGGATGGTCCTGAATGAAGTATAAAGATGTGAAAGGAAGTGCTAATGTCCTATTTTAATACTTATATGGGATTTCAACTCCTATACTATGAGGCTGATGGCTGGACTTTAACTCCCAGGTTAATGGTTTAACAGTATGCTAGTGCACTGCACAGCCAGCTTGACCATGCATAAGCTACTCTGCAGAGATGATAAATGTTAATGTATTGTCACCACATTTGACAAACATGCCAGAGGGAATCTACAAAGAATTGTGGTAAGAGTAGTCAACCAGTGGTGAGAGAATCAATACCATGACTTCCAGAATACAGTACAGCAGG
>NW_019059761.1:741384-764542 GCF_000696155.1 Zootermopsis nevadensis
CATTCAGTGTTGAAGGAAGAATAGAAAGTATATCTATAAGTGTTACGTTCAAAGAGACATGAACTTTGGTCTAAAACTATGAATATAACAGGAGAATTGTTTTCAGGATTCAGAAAGGACATCTCCAGAAAATTATGTAAGAACTGTATCTATTGTATCACATCTGATCCATAATAACACATGAAAACAAAATGATGCTTAATTAGATCTAAGTTTCTTGCCTGATGTTTAATAACAACTACAAGAATTGTGTCTTTCCAGACTCCTCTCAGCTGACCAGAGCCTGAAGTAAGACCCACAGACTCAAGTACAGTTCCTTGTTGAACCACCAGTAACTGCATATTCTGCAATTGAGATCGTTTATTGTATTTTAATTTCTCATAGCAAGAATACTATTTTAGAGAAAGTGATCTGGTCTGTAGCTCAGTGTGGGTTGACTGCAGTCATGAATAGTTTTTCAATGATTGACTTTCATTGTCACAAATAACTCATCTTTTCTTGTTGAATTTACTTACAGTAATTACTGACACAGCTAATGGACAGCTCAAAATAATGTTCACAGTACTGTACCAATATTTCCACATGCATTGCTTTGTATAGCCCTTTGACTGCTTAGTATTTCTTAATTACCTGACTCCTGTTTGTTGAAAGTTACATGCAAATTTTTCAGAATGTCAAATTTGTTGCTGATCATATAATATTATAAAGATAAAAAATGTGCAAATTACGAACCAGGATATCTAGGGGACAGTTTGGAATATCCCAGGTACAATAGTTAAGGGATAAATACTTGCCACGTTTTTTCTTTTTAGGAAATGGACTATAAATACAGAGAATCATAATGTGAGTTTTCTTCCAGAAGATTACAGAGGTTTGTCAGTAATGACAGCTCAGACCCCCACGTGTATCAGTGTCAAGGGCATTGTGCCAGAACAGTGTATGAACAAAATTACTGATTACAGATATCTGTTACTAATGTTCATTTGCCAAAATGTAACTGTTTGTTTCTGTGTAGAGCAGCATCAGCATTACACCATAAATCAAACCATTTACCTTGTTTGACCAAGTATCTCTGATTATGCAAGGTGCTTTTGATGTCATGTTGATGGAAATTATTAAATTATCAAACACAAAGAAAAGGTGGTGGGCATGTTAAGCATGCAAAGTTTACAGAAAGAAAGAATTTTAGTCAAGGGGAGAGAGTGTTCAAAGTTGAAAATTCTGAATTTTCTTTAATTTATAAAATCTCTAGCTACTCTTTTCTTAAAATGAACTCTACTGATGTTGCCTATTTCTTATATCACACACTTTTAATAAGTTTTCAAATCTTATTATTATATGTTGTGATTAATTTTAAATATGTATCTTCGCTGGAATTTATAAACAATGTAAATGACTGGGCCCTTTAACCCTTTATGAAAATTATAGCACTGCAAGATACAGACACTGAATCATTGTTACGGAGGATCTAAATGAATGTGACATCACATGATTTCTGTTATTACCAATGTGGTGTCTTTCAAGACTTGTAAATACCAGATAGATCGCTTGGTGTCTCATACTGTTTATGGTTGTATAGGGTCAAGGCAGTGGTGGATGCTGATCACTTGAGCATTCTAAATTATATGTTCTCATAGTAACCACCAGGTAGACAGAATTGAAGAAAATTGGGAAGGAAGTTCTTGTAGTATAGACATAACAGATAAAAAAAAACAAGTTCAGATCAATTATGATTAATTATTTTACCATGAAAATTATTATCATGTTTGAAATTTTAATTAAAATAATGTGATTAAGTGTGTGCAGTACTCGACCATGTTTACATTGCACTGTCAATCATTACCTTGACCAGGAGTCTCATTTGGTTCTCTTTACTGTCCACCTGATGCCAACAGTTGCCATCCCAACGAGCATACTTCTCCAGTGGCCACATACTTGAGTACAACAAATATATTATTTTAGTAACAACAGCAATAATGACTACTTTATTTTTCACAGCACTGAAGAGAGGAATAGTGAGAATAATAAAAAGCAGTGATTAAAACTAATTCCATCAAACAGGGCCTTTCTTCAGAAGCTAACAGTTGCTAAGCTAGTCTTTTATGGCACACATTAAGGATCTTCTTTTATATATGTAGACACACACAAAAACTTGTTGATGGATCTTGTCCACATCCTCACATCCTACCTACTTAAGTTTAGTTTTAATATTGCTATCCCTTTTACACACATACATCTGCCAAGTGTGTGTCCTCCCTTCAGGTTTCCTGGCAAATTTTGTATGTTGGTAATTTGCATTTATCATCTGTTTAAAAACAATGGTTAGTCCAGAAATTATTTTTATTTATCTTTGGAATACTTTTTCTATAGTCAGTCAGAATACTTGTGTCAGTTGTTTCAATGACATGAAAGAACTGACATAGGTAGTGGGAGTTACAGTCACCGGCCTGCAACCCCATCCAGTGCAAGCTGCAAACCCCCCTCCATCAAGTAGGTAAACTCCTCCCTGTTTTGGAAGTGAGCAGTTTATTTCATAATTACTCACTGCTGTAGTTATTGTCATTAAAACACACAGTTATGTATTAAATAGTTAATGAATGCAGAAATATCTGTCTTGATTCTTTCATTGACTCATCTGTAGATGAATGACTAACTATGGGTTGAGTTTAAGAGATTATTTATTCAACAATAATATTTAAACTGTCTAAATTATGTAGAATCAAAGGTTTGGATTATCAGTGAGTAGAGGAAGTAAGTGAGAGAAAGTAGGTGTGTTATGTTTTTAAGCTAAGCACATCAGTATTCTTGTAACAGAAGTGATTTGAAAGAAATTCTTGAAAAATCTCAAGAAGCTGTTTCTCAGTAAATCTCCCAACAGAACTGAACAAGATAGCATTGTTGGGAACTGCTCTCATATGTAGACAATGTGACAGCCACATGAAGACTTCCAAATGTGAACCTGAAGAACCAAATGGATGACTTAACAATAAATATTTCACATCTGAAATGTTATTTCCATACATTGGTGAAGATACATAATAAATGCTTACTTGTTATTAATTAATTGGTAAGACATATCACATACTTAGGTAGTAAATTACTCTGCGTGTAAGTTTCCAGTCCCAAATTAAATTCGGTACATTCATAGAAAGCGCCAAGAACCAGAGATACCATGGAATTTGGATCCAAATTGTGTATGAGACACCTCTTGTTTCTATTTACATCCAATAGAGTGCAGTCAATGTTCCGCTAAGTATGTTATTAGGAACAGACATCAGATCGCCATGGTACGTGATTACGAAGATTGCCGTTATCTGGGTTTCAGCGCTGAGCACACTGCATATGAGGAAGGCCATCATATATGTTTAAGTGGAGCTAGGGTCATACAAACTGAACGCAATATCATCTACAGAAAATACATGGAGTCTGCACAAATGGCTTCACTAGCCATTCCCATCAGCCAGTCAAGACTTGACACATCTCGTATTTGGATTCCCATTATCTCAGAAGAGGTCAAATTGTTGCAACATAGTTCAGTTTGATGTATGAAGCTTTCCCATCCTTGAGAGTCGTTGTCTTTTTGAGCCTTTGGCTCTTCGATTGTTAGACTATGTATTTTCTATTTGAATTATACCCTGGCATTTGCCTTCCAACTGAGGAAAGTCAGGAAAACCCTCAGAGTAATGGCGCTACGTTGCTCATAAATAACGTTGGAGTTACCCACCTAGTTAATCTTTGATGGTAGGTTTACCAACGTTCCATCATCAGGGTGATCATCATATTCCATTAGTCTACACGGCACTACAACTCAGAAGACGGCATCATCGTAGAAAGCTTGTGACACCATGTATTTTGGAGTGTTTGGTAAGATTTGATTCTCTCACAGCAGGAGACGAAAATGGCGTTTTTCTTGGTTGTTGCGCCGTGTAGTATACCGACGTTTTGACATTCGCATTGCTTGTTCCCAAAAGCTGAAGAATTGCAAGGATACAATTTAGTCTGATGGAAAAGACGAAATGGTACTAGGTAACGGGAGAGGTCGGTGAAATGGCTTGTTGGCAAATTAAATGTAGCATAAAAAGTAACTGATGTTGATCAAATGGATATGGCTAACGTGTACTGAAACGCTTAATCACAATGCAAATTACCCTGACTAACACAGTATATGCTGCCATCTGTTGGCAGAATATATAATTGAGAGAACGTTGCTGACATTCACATTAAGAAGGTTTGATGTCCTTGGTAGTGTGTTGTTAATGTTGTAGGCCTATGTATTTATGTTCTGTGACATATGTTTCTTCAGCGCCAAAACGAACGGTGGTTACGTGGGATATGAATTTTATTTGTCATTAGAATTTGTGAGGTGTGATGGTTATAGGTATGGATAGTGATATTGATAATGATTTGGTAACCTTATTATTACAAAGTAAAAGCAAGATATGGGAAGATAAAAAGCGCCTAGGACTACTTAGAGAGAAACATGTAAGTCGCATTGCTTAGTTATGATATTTATAGGATAATGAACTCCATGGGCAAAGTTCTTGAGAAGTTGATGGTATACACAGGTGGCAAATTCCCGCATATTATGGTTCTGTACTGTGTCCACAAGAGTCTGCTACCCGTCGCTATACTGAGCCAGATGAATTCAGTCAGCATCAAACACTGTGTAATGCCCTCTTTTATGTATGCTTAAGTATTCTGTGTGGTCTGTCTTTTTAGACTTTATAACCGACATTTGGTACACATTTTCCATCTCATTGTGGTGTTCTAAAACCTCGCACATATATTATTTGATAATCCACTTAATACTTGGTGAATAATATTAATTATGCAGCTCCTTTTTAAGAAATTTTCTTCTTCCTCCTGTCATTTTATCACTCTTAAGTACAAAAATTTATCCAAACACTATTCCCAAATATCACAAGCCATGCTCTTGTCTCTCTTTGCCTTTGGTGCAGTTATTGTTGAACATGGAGAGTGTTTTCACCAAGACATTGCTGTTATGGAAAAATGGTACGAAGGGAAGTGGAGTGTTAACATGCTGTCAGATTACTGCTGGAGTATTATCAGGGATGTGCCTGAGAGTAATTACAAATGGAAGTCATCGGCTAAAAAATTTTGAAACAAGTACATAACTATTATATTGTAATATTGGATTCATATGTGAATAAAAATAATGTTTTTTTTAATTATGTATTTCTTTTCAACTGAGGGTGATAGAAATATTCTGAAGATATATCTGTAAATAACATAAGAAACAGTCCAGGAAGACATGTCATACATAAGGAAACAATTTAAAAAAAGAAAAAATTGTATATCAGTGTTATAGGCATTTATCTACAAAATCTTCACTTGTTTCATTAAAATATTTGTTGTTGTGATTGCCTTTATGCATAGATAATATATGTGTGTGCGTGTGCACGTGTATGTTTTCTAGTGGTCATGGTGGTAGAGAGAGGGGAGGCTACAGGTGCTTGTACTGAAAAGGCTTACCAACAAGAACCTTTGTCTGAAACATGGAAGTTTACTCCAGGGCATAAATTATCTAAAGAACACTTTATGGTCATTTTGTGGAAATGTGTCTCTAAATCAAAACTGAACCTTGTAGTGACTGGAAAAATCAAGAAACCATTATAGGGAGATTTTTGAAAATTGGTTCTACAACTGCTTTGTTCCAGAAGTTTTGTCTTTCCTGAAAGAGAGAGGATCATCACAGGCAGTGTTGCAGCTAGACGATGCCCCTTTTCATGTAAGTGAGAGCATACTGACTTCTGATGATGGCCTCATCAATGTAAAGTTTTTGCCCACATTATCACAGCTCTTATATAGCATATGGACCGAAGAGTGATTGTATCCATGAAATTATGCTGCCATGCTGACCTCAAAACTTCTGCTGATGAAAACAAGAGCATAATAGCATTATGCTAAAATGACAGTGGCATATCTCAAGCATGGTTATCTATGAACCCTGTAATGCTATATCATGCCTCACCAAAGAACAATGCTGTTGTAGGATTTGCTGATGATGGAAGCAGCAGGGACCTCTGAAATGTCGGTAAACTTCTACCAGACTACAGGGCGCAAAACACAGAAGACAGCCATCTTCAACAGTGCTGATGTAAACAGAGGGGTGGAGAATTTGCCTGTAGCCATGCTGTGTGAATGGTAGAGATAAACTGGCATGTGCTTACCATTTATAAAGTGCACATAAGTTTTGGCAACAGTGTGTTACATCATCATCAGCTGTTAATGTGTATTTTGTTCAGGATGCTTAAAATTAATTTATAGGAGGGATAAATAAATTCATAAAAAGTGTAGCAAACATTATACAATGGTCTGTTTTATTCCTTGACCAGTAAAAAACAGAAATGATTAACAATGGTACTGCTACTTGTAGAGGCACACCTTTTTGATATATGTATGTACCAGTCTCTTTCCAGTCCTGTGATTGGTGAAAGGTGACTGCTCCTCTTATTTATTTCCATCAATATCATTCTTCAGTGAGACAAGGAATAGTTTGAGCTTGGAGGAAATTTCTTCCAGACCTAGAAGATGATTTGCAAGGTTTTTATAATGAAGTCCAAATTTCTTCATATGGAATATGCTACAAGAAATTTAAAAACTGATGATGAAGATAACGTTGAAGAATGACTAAAAGGTGATGCATGGGTCAGATGGTTTGAATACAGTAACATTACAGCCACCAAGAGAATTTGTACTGCTGTAAGGAGGAGACTTAAGCAGTTTACAAAAGCAAGTGACCATTAAAACTGTTTCTCAAAACAATGTCATTTGTGTAAAATTATTTATATGAATGAACCAACAAATCATCTATGTTTCTAGAGTGCATCTTCTCCTGTTCATTAGCCTGAATAATAATGAGTTTTCTGTACTGTAATCTGCTGGTTAGCCTCTGCATAAACATTTAAATTTGCCATAACCTTTCTTTATCATGTTATTGTATGGATGACATAAAAGAAAGCAGTTGGACATATATTGTCAGCATTTTCACACCACTTCTTAAAAATTATTACTGAAAATATGTTAGTTAATATTAATGGCTTTTGCAGTTTTCTGCCTCCCTGTCTTGTGATTTGGAGCTATTATTAAGAAGCAAGTTGGTTGTCCATTGTACCATCTTATTATAGACATCTTTGATGGTTTATTTTTAAAAGAAGCAAAATCTGTTAGACTCGTTGTTAAAACAATTTGTATTGATGTACAGCTGTAAAATAACATGTACTTAGTCTTGACAATGTACTTAATGCTTTAAAACCCAGTGGTAACTGTACATACCACCTGCTTTAACAATCTGTAACTTAGTATTTTACCCACAGAGTGTATGTATGGGTTTTATATTATTTTTAGAATAAACAGCTGTTATTTCCTTAAACAGCACTGACCAATTGATTTTTGTAATGGAGAAGTGTTTTCTTTGAGAACTGAATTTTTAGTTATTGTGTAATTTTTGGGATGAGCTTTGGCTTCAGTTGGTTAATATTTATTGATTCAACTTCATGAAAAATAAAGGCTTTGTGTGATATATTTTAGATAGATGCTTAATTGTCTGGGTATTTATAAATTGTTTTCAGAATTAATGGGCCTTCACCTCCAAGCTCCTACACAGGTTCATTGATTGATGCTAAAAACAGGAATAACTTCACTTTGTACAGGGTGCGGCAAAGGAAACGCATGTTCTTCAAATAACAATAACTCAGTTGATTTTCAAGTTAAATTTTTTTTAATTACACAGAAAGAAAGGTTTTACAATGCAGTTTTTGTTGACATTTTTGAATTACTTCCGAAAAATAACGTCCGTCAAGTGACGCCCTTCCGTCTGTACGCACTCTTGCAGCCTCTCCTCGAAATTCTGCATTGTTCTTCCCAACATTTCTTCCCTCACAGTAGCGATTTCCTGGCGAATGGAATCTTTTGGGTCCTGGATGTTGCGTGGTTTGTTTCTGTAGACCTTTGATTTGAGGTAACCCCACAAAAAATAGTCACATACGGACAGGTCAGGGGAGCGAGGCGGCCAAGGGATATCACCGAAACGGGAGATGACGTGTTGGGGAAACATGCCACGAACCACCAGCATCGATGCTCTCGCCGTGTGTGCCGTGGCACCATCCTGTTGGAACCACATTTGCCGCATATTGGCCCTTCGTCTGCGCAGTCCTGGAAGCAGGAAATTGTTGAGCATTTCGACATAGCGCGCCTCGGGCTTCTGAGAACTTATATAATTTTCAATGACAACCGATGCTCGCGGGTCCACGGTGCCATGGCTACTGAAACTGCATCATCTAAGCTGTATACTAGCAAGGGGCGGAAATCCCCCACCCTCCTCCTTGCCTAGTACTAGCCATTCGAAAAACATGCCGCATCCTGTATTTGTTTAATATGCAATATAACAATGGGTTTGCAGTAAGTTCCATGGTTCATGTTCATGGTAAGGAACAGTGTTATACAGACCGTCATCACACACAGCTGCATTCAATCTTCACGGGAAGTTTGCTTACCAGTAAAGCACCTTTCTCTTGGTATTGATTTTATAATGAGTACTGACATGGAACTTCCATGTGTGTGGCAATGAAGAAGTTGAATTATTGATTTCCCCATATTCACCTGACCTTACTCAGAAGTTGTAAGCCTGAGTATACAGTAAGCTGTTTGCTTTACTGGTTGTACATACACACAAAATCACTGAACTGAAATGTATAATTTCTGTTTTTATTTTAGAATTCTGAGGAACTGTTAGGAACTTCACAGCAGAGTCCAGTACATGTGAAATATGGCAGTAAAGAGCAATGCAATTTGTGTGACCATGTAGAGCAAAGGGAGGAGGAACTGCAAATTTCATGCATTCCAGGTTTTGGGCAGCAGAAGGAACATAAAGTAAGTGCTTGTTCACTGTGTAATTTCCCAGTGCTAGGGTGAAGAGTGAGTTCTGTTTATATTTGTCTTGACTAAATCTGTAATCTGTCCAGCTTATTTCTGTAATATGAATATTTTCTAAAAGAAGTTTCTTGCAACATTTCTCAAGTGGAATCTGTTGTATCCTCATAATCTTATTACATATATTGTCTGTATGATTTTTCTTAATAGTATAGTCAGTTGCAATTCCTGGAAAGTGTTAGCATTGTCATTTGTGATTTTGTCTTATAACTTAGCAGCCATTGACTTTTTTTGATATTCTTTAGTCCTAGGTATGTATGAAATTTGGTTATGCTGCAGCAAATTTCAGTTCCTGGATTTTGAGAGTTTGAATTGTTTTATATGCAGCCTTTTTTAGACTGTTTCCTCATACTGGTATAGTTTTATGATCTGCATAATGGATGAATTCACATGATGTAAAAGTTGTAATTATTAATCCTCAGTTGAATTCAGTTTACTGGTAATTACTTGTGATGCCATTTTAGTTGTTCTGCATTTGTTCCTAGGACTGACAATAAATTCACCTTCTTTGTTAGAAGATAAATTGACATTTCAATTTTTGGAACAGTCTGAGATGGTTAAAATTGTCATCTGCCATTCCAAGGATTAAAATTCTTTCTCAGAACTTACAGTTGGTTATTTACTCACTTGGTGATGAAAATTTTACAGTTACATTTTTTGGAATAGTCTTAGCTGTCAAAGAATTGTCAGTTATACCATATGTGGTTAATATCATTGTGACAGATGATCCTCTTTCATGTTTACAGAAGCATTCTCAAAGTGCTGCTACTCTGCCAAATGACTTGCAAAATTTTCAGAAGGATGAGTTTATTTCCAAACTCACTATTAAGAAAGGACGCACTGGTCTAGGAGAGAAACAGAGCTCAGAGGTAATTCAGAGATCAACATTTAAGCATTCAGCAAGGAGAATAAGAGTTGGAAGCTAGAATGGTGTATTATTACTAATTTAGTGCTACTGGCAGCTTAAGAAACAGCTTTCCTCTTATGAATTGGTTCCATAAATTGTCAGAATGGCAAACATAGATATATTGAATTCATCAAAAAACAATTTATGAACCAGTAACAGTGTACTAAATAAATCAGTGACAAGGAAATACAAAGTTAAGATATTGAGAGCATTGTGAAAAAATGCTATTATTTAGGACTACCAGGTTCACTAATGCACATGACAGACATATTCACAACTTTAAAATTTTCATTCAGATATAGCTACATCTCAGGCAGCTCCAAAGGTAGAGATGAAAATAATACAGAGAAACCCATAATTCATCTCTTTATACAAAACAAAATGATAATGGTACATTGTACTTATGTTTATTTGATTCATAAACTGTGAACATTTGGAATATAAAATTGTTTGCTGTCCATAGTTGTAAACAAACGAAGTGACTAATTCCATGGTAACAGGTGTTCGTGGAAAAAAAATTATGCTTACTGAGATGTTCAAAATATTCTTTGCATTTATGCAATCCAGAGATTCATTATCATGTTCACAAAAGTCATGACTGAACTTGATGCTGAGCATGTTGAATTCAGTCTGTACTACATTTACACCATATTTCTCACCAAACATCACAGCTGAGTTGTTAGCACTTTTGCTTTGTATGACAGTACCTTAAATTAGACCATGACTACTTCCTTCCATATGCTTTCTAAATTATTATTCATTTATTATCTAATGCTATATAATTTGAGCTACTGACACTGTCATTGAATAAGCCACAAATAAAAATTATTTTCTATAAAACAGATGTTTAAGTGATACATTTCCATTGTCTTATAGACAGCAGCAATGGTTCGTTTTGGGGAATACTCTCCTCAAAACCCTGGCCTTCTATCACCTGGCAAAACTTTGTTGGGATTGGGAGAATATGAAGAAAAACGTCGGAAAATATTGGAACGCAAGAAGCGCGAATATCTAGAGCAGATGGCTCAAGCCCGTCACTCAGTAAAAGATGCGGTGTCTGGGAGATTTTCAGACCTAAGCCAGCAGCAAGCAGCGTCAAAGTCCAGATTCAGATCATACATGAACATGAGAAGTGCAGCAGGCACACAGACAGATTTACAGGTACTTTATAATATATCATTTAATTCATTATAAAGATGTGGTTTTTTGCATTCTTTACTTGAATTGCCTGAAATGGATATACACAGTGCCACTAGCAGACCTAAAACCCTGGAAAATATGTGAATTATGAGTAGAGATTCTAGTTCCATCTCAGTTTCTGGTCAGAATCTGATTGACCTCTGCTAAATCACTCACAGAACTCTCTTCTACTGACCATAACACTGTAGTTACGCTGTTGTTGAAATAAACGTGATTGAGTGTCTGATACAGAAGACATGTCAAAGTTGTTTATAGTGGGGAAAGAAATGTTTTTAAAAGTTATATTGTTCTATAATGAGGAAACAAATAGTTGTGCGTGGTAAAACTGTCATTTGTAAGCTCCAACGTGAGTGTTATCAAGCATCTCAGTTTTTCCTAAAAATAATGCCACTTACTGGAGGAAAGTGGGGGGAAAATTACTTGATCTGTGAAAATGAACACAGCACTGAGATCCTTCCTGAGGTTTCACAACTTTTGGTCATAATAGGAGTACAGTTTCAACTTCTGTTAGATTATACACTTTGAGATTCCATGGTGCATTTCAAAGTTTACATAAAAATGACTAATGATTTTTTACTAGTCAAGTGTATGGATCAGAGATAACATGAGTAGTTGTAGTACCAAAAGGAAATATAACACTTATTTATTCTGGGTTTATTTAATGGTGCCTTTAATTAGTTGGTTTATATTGTTTTGAATGATGATTAATGAATAATGAATTGGAAAGAATATATAAGGAAGTGTTCATTCCCCTATTTAAGGTACTCTCCTGACATTTACTTGGAGCAACTGAGAATAAGCATGAAAATTTCAATCAGGATAGCCTATTTCTGGGCTGAAATTTGAACTTGACACTTCCCTGGCACAAAGCGGGGGCTCCAGTCACTTGTCAGCAACATTTTATTGCAGTGGAAGGACATTAGTGGTGGAACTCTATGCAAATAAAAGAACAAAAAGAAAAGACAAAGAAATTACTGAAGCATATAGAGTTTCATAGTCAACATACCGAAAATATTAGGATGACAGTGAAAATAAAGGAACACAAGGTACACTCAAATCTAAAACTTCTTGACGATGGTGAAGAGTCAATTGAATAAAAATTTTCTTGGATATTATCCATCGTCTAGTAAATATAAAACGTAAAACAACGTTTCGGAGATAGGATTCTACGAGGGTCGCTCATTAAGTAATGCCCCACATTTTTTTCCTCAGAACATATTTATTCAAGATGGCTCAAATTTAGTGACAATATAAATCAATGTTTCCTTTACACATACTATTTTTCCACATAGTCCCCATCAACTTGTACGGTTTTACGCCAGCGTGGAACAAGGGCATGCATGCCTTGCCGGTACCAGCTCTTGTCCTGTCCCCGTAGCCATGTCCTCACTGCTTGAATCACGCTCTCGTCATCTTCAAATCTTGTTCCGCGGATAGCATCTTTAAGGGGCCCAAGGAAGTGAATCCACGGAGTAAAGCAGTTTATCAGAGGGCAAATTGTTTGGGCTGTTTTGCTAATAGTATTCCTATTGAAGGTCCTGCTTTTCAGAACAGCAACATTGCAGTGAAAGTGAGAGTTAAGTTCTAACATTAAAGTGGCTGGCTGCTAAAGTGCAGGCAGCAACATAATGCAATGTCACTGACAATGTTTTATGCTTAGTTAGAAGGTTGTAACATCTGTCGGAATTATGTTTGACTAAAGATCTTACATGGTGAGTGCTGTTCTGTAGATGATGGAGCTGCTGAATATTGGTATGAAAATGTGCACCAACACTGGAACATCTCATGTCATAGAACATTTTCGTTGTGCATGGAACTGCATTGTTTTAATGCATTCATCCTAATCAAACACTGTGAAATAAAGAGAATACATGAAATGGAGGAAAGAAGTGTGAGGACAAGTTGAGTGAGCTGCAGTGCACAGAGGAGTGGATGTCACATCCTCTTGTGGATTGATTCAAATACCATTTTGCATTATTTACAGTTATTTGTGTAGCTGTAAAGTTAGCCTTAATACATATTGCAAACATATTTTACCAGTGGCTGTTGTCCTTGCTGCTTGCCCAGTGTGAAGCACCTCAGCTGATGCACATGTCAGTTTTATACAGAGTATACACAAAAGAATGGTGCGATTTAAAAAGTTAATAAAAAATTTATTTCTCACCTTACATGGGCACAACATACACCGACAGCGGCGGCAACTGTCCAAGTTTCTCATGCGTTAATTACAATCCTTCAATGTGTGCACCCTGGGTCACACGACACACATCCACACGGTAATCAAACTCATCCAATCCAGCGCTATGGAAAAACATGATTGAGAAGCACTTGTACATTCCTGTGAAAATGGGGGGGAGCTCCGTCCAGTTGTAGAATGTAATCGTCATAATTGGTATTCAGTTGGGCTAACAACCAGCTTTCCAACATGTCCAAAAATGAGTCTTTTGTGTATACCCTGTACTTACCCCTCAGTGCAGCATCTGTATTAGGGTATCACCCATTGTGTGAAATGTGCATATTGGAAGTGCTTAATCCATTATTATTTGCAGTGAGAAATGTTGCAGTACCTTGAGTGGCATAGTTTCATAATGGTATAACATGATTAGTTATGGTAAGCTGTGTCTAGGTCAGGCTCGATTTGTGGTTTTAATTTGGAGTAGATTGACTTTTTATGATAAAAAATTGCATTTGTCCACATTTTAGAACTCTTATTACTAGTACAGTGCAATGCTGACGTTGCTACTTCTCAGAATATGCCTCTGGTAAAAATCTTGTAATGTTTATGTGTTTGATTATATGAAAATGGCTGTCTTCTGGGTTGTATACAATGCAGTCTGATAGAAGTTTACTTACATTCAGTGGTCCTTGCTGTCTCCATCATCAGGGCACGTAGCAAGGACCTCTGTAACACCGGTAAACTTCTACCAGAAGACACAGCACTACATTCCAGAAGACATCCATCTTTGTACTCACTGCCCTGAGAACTTTAAATCATGTTTAATTATACATTTGTAAGTTTTTGTCCCAGTTAATCAGCTTGTAATGCATGTATTTGTTATGTGTCTTTCCAGATCACAAGTTACATTCAGGACAATGAATACTCTTCCCTGGCAGTACGTCATGGTAGTGTCTCTCCTGTGGTTGCAGCCACTCAGACACCTGATGGGGAAATTTCTGTGCTTCCTTCTCTGTCAGCACACCCTCAGATTATTTCCATTGCTACACAAACACCTGGTGGTAATGTGAAGTCTCCCAAGTTAGAAATTGTTCCTACCTCAGATACCTCTGCAGTCAAAGGAGTGATTGCACTTCCTCAGCATGCATCGTACCTGCCTCTTAATCCAAGGGAAAGGAAGATGGTGGAATTCAGACAGAGTTACAGCCCAAGTTTTGTGCAGGGATGTTCACCATGTCCTGCAGGCTTTGATATGGTTGGTGTCTCCCTTACAGTACTAGGACAAGGCACTTAGGCAAATGCATAAAGTACATGAAATGAACTCGTGCTCAGAGACCGTTTGCCTGGCCACGTTTCATTTCTGAACTTATTTGTGGATTTCTATGAAGTCCTCAGGGTAATTTACTTGTGGTTCATATCAGTCACTTCAGCATTGAAGATTGAAATGGTACATTCCTCCAAGATTTTGGTATCTTCCTACAAACGGCGTTACAAACCCAGAGGACTAACGTTGACGTCTTCTCCACTGTGAGAACCTTGAATCTCACAGTTGGCTGTAGCAATTGCTTTAGATGAAGCTGAAATTTAACCTTATCTATTCCTTAAATAATGGCTATTCATAAATATCTGATGCGTGTTACTACATAAAGACTACATTTACCTCTGATAATTTTATTTTAAACAAGTTTTAATATTATTGGTTTTTATTAATTTCTGACTGTGTGGACACTGTGTGTGTGTATATATATGGATTTCTTAAATTGTTATTAACAGTATCAGTGATGGTCTTCCAACACTGGAATTGTTTAGTTTACTGCTATGCAGTTTTGTATTGTCATTTTTACAATTCATGTAATTTTTGTTAAGACTGTTTTTGTTTAAACTGCATACAGCATGGTGACTTCAAAGTCAGTGATTACTTTGTCAGCATTAGTCAGTGAATTCTTGTATCTAAAAATGTGAAAGTTGGGTTGGTGATCAAGTATGAATATACTTTCAGATTTTGTATAACATACTGTATGTTGAAAATTTCAAAATTTTTATGTTATGTCTGACACATTTCATACTTTGGAACCTCATAATAGCATACATTTTGTACACAGGTGGCTTACTTGTTTTATTATCAGTTTGTAGGTTTTGCTAATCTCTTTCTGCAAGTGGAAACATTTGGTGGATGATGAAATTTGTAAGTTCTTCTTGTCTGACTTTTAAATTAAGGATACTTCATTGCAGACTCTGAATCAGTCACCAGACCTTCGCCAACGGAGAGAGGCTTATCAAGAGGAACTTCGCAGGCAGATTGAAGAAAAACGATACATTGAAGCAGAAGAACAGAAGAGAGCACAAGAGGCAGAAGAAGCAATCGCTCGCAGAGCAGAGTTACAGCGAGAAAGAATGCGACAAGAATATATAGAAGAGGAGGCACACAGAAGAGAGAAACACCTTCAGAGGTAATTTAATTTATTTTGTAGACCATAAAATACAAGAGTTAGAGATTATGTTAACCCCTCCCAAAACACTGGCATTAAAGATATAGCTACCACTTTGCTTGAGGGCTGTGCCCAGCACATCATCCTTTTCCATTTACTGTTAGAGGCTGTCTTATGACAAAGCCTCCTCCAGCCATTTACTGTTTATAGGCTGTCTTATGACAAAGCCTCCTCCATTCTGTATTCGTGTATATAACATCTCTACTCTTATTCTGTATACCTCTTGTCACATGGTCTCTCCACCTATGGGGTCTTTTCAAAAAGCATCGATACCAAATTCATATATCAGGTAAACTGCACCATAAAAGGATGTGGTTTTTATAACATGTCCTAACATATTAATGCATGTTCAGGTTTTTCTTACAGTCTTCTGTTATTTCAGTCATTTGTGATCAGTGTTTAAATTTCAATTTAACAATGTCCCAAAGTACAGAACAATATGAATATGCTACATTTTGTAGGAAAATGGAAAAAATGTATAATAAAACTTCAGCTTTTGAGGATGCTATTACAGAAATATTTGTACTATTCGTAATCTGCTTATTTCTCTCTTGGTCCATGTTTACATTTCTTCACTTATCATGTTTTTGAAACATAACCTATAGGAAAATGGAAAAAATGTATACTAAAACTTCAGCTTTTGGGGATGCTATTACAGAAATATTTGTACTATTCGTAATCTGCTTATTTCTCTCTTGGTCCATGTTTACATTTCTTCACTTATCATGTTTTTGAAACATAACCCTCTTTCTTCTTTCTTTCTTTCTTTCTTTCTTTCTTCTTCTTCTTCTTTTTTTATCTTATATGCGTTGTTGTTGTTTGCCATGAGTTAAAATATTGTTTCCAATGTGCTTGACCACTTGTTATGGAACTGGCTGCATGACCCTTTTTTATATTGTTAATGGTAAAGTGGCTCAGGGAATGAAAACAAAATGGTGTTCTTATATGTGTGCAGGTTACGCCAAGCAGAGGAGTTTCATTGTAGACAAGAAGCATTAAATCTTGAGGCAGAACTTGAGCATGAGGTGGAAGCAAGACAGAAATTGGAAAAGAGGTTTGAGAATCTTGAAGCTGGATTAGGACGAGCATCATATTCTACCCAGAGTCTCGGTGTTTCACTGCCGGTGCCGGCACTGAGGAAGAAATATGCATCTGAAATAGCACCATCAGGTCACAGAAATTTATCTGTCAACCAAGATGTACCTGAAGATGATGTCAAGGGATCTAGCACTAGAAATTCTGATACTGCAAGTAGACTTCAGTGTAACGATACAAATAACATAGCAGAACAAGCTCAGAGACAGTATTTGTTGCATGACAGAAATGCTGACTGTACGCAGTTGAGTGAAAGAAATACCCCACAGATTAATAATATGGAATATCCACTTCATAGTAGTGACACAGAATATCCATTGAATAATTACTCAGCCGGAAAAAAGACAAATGAAGGAATTATTGTTTCTTATCACCGACCACCAACTGAAATTATTAAAGCTGCAGGTTATGGCAACAGTGTTCAAAACTATTGTAATGGTGATGACGATACAGATGCTTTAGAGTTATCAGAGTCTAGAACAAAATGTTTTGAGTTGCCTACAGAAGGTATTCAACATGTTTCATCCTTACAGCCACAGTGTGCTAATAACTGTAAAAACAAACTAGATGATTCGTTACCAATTCCTATTCTTCGTGCACCGTCTCCTGTTATCCCAGCTGTGAGGACAGGGCATGCTACTTATGGCAGTGATGCTATGCGCAAGGTAGAAACCAAATGGCAGGTATGCTGTTATCTTTCTGTTCTACTACTTCTTAGCCTAGTTGCATTATTTTATAAGGAACGATGTACTTGTGGTATCATTATGTCCATGTTTTCATTCATCTAAAACCCCTCCCTCAGTAACTCTTGAACCAAATGATGGATGCCATTGGAGGTCATCCAGTTTTACCGCTTATTAACCCTTTGATGATGGACATTTGAAAGGACGTGTGCTGTTGATCCAGTGTATATAAATGCAGTACTGTAGTAAAACAGTTGTAACATCAAATGAATTCAGAACTTTGCAGTTCAACATGGTGCTGTCAGGTAGCAGAACATCATATTATGGAAAGCTTTGAGATGACAGCGCAGTGCATTTTGGCGCATAAAATACAAAAAAGTAACATTCCATGTGGCAAAGTGAAGCTCTTTTAGAAGTCTAAATTACAAGTTTTATAGTGGAGCATTGACCACTCTTCATATACCAAACTGAAGATCTTTTAAAATTATTCATTATCAGGATTTTTTCCATCGTCTTCAGATAATTTTAAATGCAATCTACCATTGTCAGAACTATTTAGAACTGAAGATCTTTGTTTTGACTACAATTCTGGATTGTCTTACCTCCTAGAAAAGTTTACAAACAAGCTCATAGTTGGAAGAAGCTGGTAAGCTCTTCTTCACTCATGACCATTATTTATATACAGTAAACTCATTATGCAGCTTGCGGATTTCCCATGCCTGACTTTCTTTGCCTAAATACAGACATGTGAACAAGTCTTTTGATGTCTTTCTGTTCTCACTTTGGATGTGGGTTGGTTTTGAGGTTTTTGCAGATGATATGATTGAACAATACTTTTTTATAGCCAGTATTAGTGGTGGGGTGGGGATGTTTGTTCCAATGGTTATAGTGGCGGAGAGAGGGGATGCTACATATGCGCTTAGTCTTTTCCAAATATTAGTGTCTTATAACCAATTCTGCTGCATTATATTGTGCATGTTAGGTGAAAATGATTGTCGGTACTTGTGGGTAATAAATAAGATTGCTCAGAATGGTACAAAGTCTGGCCACTGAAAGTAGTCGTAAACACATTTCATAAACCCTTGAGTATTATACATTGTATCTCTCCACATTTATTAATTTCCTTGTGCAAAGGTACACAGTGTTTTACTAGTTCATAAGAGAAAGTAACATTTTGTTTGAAGCATACTTATTTTCACAGGTAGAAAAGTGTGGATCTTTTGTGTATCACAAATAAGATTGTCTGTTCAGAAGTGATCTAATAAAAGTTTTTCTTTCTCTGTGTACTTAGCAGTTGATACAAATGCAAAATGTATGTTTTTTTGTATTGGATTCTGCACCCAAAATAGTGACCCAGTGTTCTACATTTTCACTGGGACAGGTGTTACATGCAGTGTTTTTGTGTGCACAGTTCATCAGAGTGTTAAAATTTGATGTTGGAAGGCTGTAAGTTGGCTGATTTGACACTTCATATTGTCAGTCAGAGGACTGTAACAGGATGTACGTGCAGCCTGACTGCTATGGAAAATATGGTATTTAAACAGAAATTCCAATGAGTTGCCTAAAATTAACAATATCTGCTTCAGGGTACATCAGTAAGAATGAAAGTTAAATGTAACATTTGAAATTGTCATTCAAACTGGATACTTACATAAAACATTAGGACCATATTTCAGAAAATACTGGGGATTACAAAGAAAATTTTAGGTGCCATAGTTATATAATACAAGGATTTGTTAAGTCCACTAAATAGCAATAAACTGTGTAGATTGTATGAGTAAGTATGTAACTGTGGTGTGTGTACAAACACATAGCTTTTAAACGATGTTTGCTGCGCACAGTAATACAATTACATTATCACTTCTAGGTTCCCGCTGTGGAGAGGAATGTTGTGCGTGCTAAATCAGATTCAAACAACATCCTGACACAACTTGGGGCAGTGCGTCACCAGCTTCAGCTTGAACAAATACGGATGGAACAGCACCTACAGCAACAACTGAAAAACAAGTCATGATATAAAGTGCATGTAGTGATTATGAATTCAAATGTGGTATTTTTAACATGTAATTTATCTCTTACCATCGTGTAGGATTGGGGTGAGTTTAAGATAGAAATAATGTTTATTAATGTGAAACATGTTTTGGGTGCTTTTAGGTTTTGGTTTATACATATTTTTAAAAGATTACACACAACAGAAACTTGTGATAGGAGGGGAGTGCTCACACTGTCTGCATTCCTGTTTCATTTTTCTTATGTCTTTTCATCTCCAGATACTTTCCTTGAAAAAATGGTGCTGTAGGTTCTGAACATTGCTGGTTCTGGCAGCCACATCTACTTCCTAACTTGTTTTCAGTGCCTTATAAGTTCAGTAACATGTGACAGTCTCATCTCTACCAAGCTAGAAATGTATGGGTTATGTGCTGTTTACATGCAAGCTCATGGTTAACATAAAGAATGGTATTCCATAAATAACACCATTTTTGAAAAATATTGATGTGCCCTTTTTATTCCTACACATTCATCTATGAAATATTAAATTAATATGGTACAACTGATATATAAAAGACTTGTTCTTCAGTGTAACCCTTCAAAAATTGGGTGCATATTAAGTCTTGGCAATTACAGTACATAATGTTGGAAAAATGATTTTGTCTTATGATGCAGATCTCAAGGCATGTAGTTAAGTCTTCTTTGATGGTCATTTGTGCCAGTACATAATAAAACTTTTAAATGTTTAGTGAGACTGGACTGTTTGACCATGCCCATTATTACACCCAGGCCAAGCAATATTGAATTTGGTTGTTTTGGTATGGCTGACCACTTGCCTCCATCCACATCTCTGTGTTTCGCTGGTTCTTGGCTAATGAGGACTTTTGTTAAGTGTCATATATGCTTCATGGCATTTATTGTAATTTATCACATCAGTTTCTAACAATAGGGTAACAGCTTCTGTAGTGGAATATTATGCTATACTAACATGGCTTATCACTAAAAAATTTGTCACTTGCCATGAAAATTTAAGATTTGGTCATATGTTTGTGCAACTGTAGTCTGAATGAGATGGTAATATATGCCTTCTTCTTGAAGGTAAGTAAATGGCATGATGTTGCTAATGTTTGGTTTTTCTCACAGTAGGGACATACATGATTTATAGGTTCCAAATTTGGAGTTCCAATCACCTTTTGAAGTGACACAGAATGGGGCAATATACCCTTCCTCATCTCCTTCAGGAAATCTTGAATGTCTTGTTATCTTTTACATGTATAATGTACGTTTCAAGCTGAAAGATGCTGATCAAAATTCAGCACTTACTGTCCTATTTATTGTCCATAAAAGTAATATCAGGACTCATATTGATGTATGTGTCCAAAAAAATTACTCATATCCAAAACTAATTTGTGTGGTGTTAGAACCAAGCTTGTGTTGTGCCAGTTTATTTATTGAAATTATCTAAAATTGGAAGCCTCTAATCAATTCAGTGACAGCATGATTTTCCCATTGCTTTGGTATTTTTGATGTTGGTGTATTTTTTAAGCACAGCCTGGTGGCTTGACAGGCTGTACTAAAAATAGATAATCATTTGAACTTTTAACCAAATTAACAAAATTATGAATGTTTTAATATATAGTTATCATCGAGGAGGAGATCCTTAGTACAGTGATATAGAGGCGAGGAATTTTACCTGATAATGGCCACATTGGTTCAAAACATGTTCAAGTGATGGGAAAAAACTAGTAATTCAGCATAGCACATTGGAATGCTACATTACAGACTTGTAACCTCTATATCTTTAGGAAATAATCAACCAAGCTGAGATCAAATATTTTTCTTTGGCAAGAGTTTCTTTATTGACCAACAGTCTTGTTAAAATATTTTGTTGTGGTTAGTAGAAAATCATTATGGTGCTTTAAAATGTAAGTATTTTTGTAGAGTGATTTTATCAATAATGTGCAATAAATGAACACTGAAGATTTATTCTGGCCTATGTGAAGATGTTAGAAAACCACTCTGCTAGTTGTATGGTCTTAACCCGATGCTGTACCTAACACAGTAGAATAGTATAAAAATGGCTGTCTTTGAAGTTGTAGTACCATGTAGACGGGTAAAAGTTCACCAGCATTTATAGATCTTGCTGCCTTCATCATCAGGTTGATGGTGGAGACAGCCATCTTTATACCCACTACTGTGAGAATCTCAGATCCTATAATAGAACATTGTTCTCAAACTGTTTGTGTTTGCAGAGCACCTGAACTGAACATCAGTGATGTTTGCACACCACCATTAAAAGTGTATTTTTTATGCCATTATTCAAACTAGGAGCAACATTGTTAGCAGAAAATGGGATGTTTTACTACCTTATATCCTGAGGATTCAACAGTTGTTATTATTTCTTCCATTATAATAGGTTTATTTCTTTTCCTGGTACTTCCCTTACATGTATACATTCCATGAATACAGAGTCAGACTGATTATAAGATGTAGCATAAGTCATAAAGTACAATACACACGAGTACATTTTAAAATATTTTATAAGGTGCACACACATGAGGGTTTAGCACAAGAATATTAAAATATTTTACTAAATCCACAGTAATACAACCGACTATAAGTACAAAAAAACCCAAAAGGTTTTTTGACTCTTTAATCTGTTAAATTCATCAATAGAATAAAAGGGGTGAGTATTTAGGTTTTTTTAATACTACTTTAAATGTCTTAGTTTTGAGACCAGGTGGCAGACAAAGATTTTTATGCCAGCATAATATGAAAGTTTAGCAGTTGTTCTTTTAAGATGGTTCTTATTAACACTTTGCATAGTTGAATTTGTCTGAGATGGTTGAATTAACTATTAATCCAGGAAAATTGTCCTCTGAGTTGCAGCACCGTGCAGTCCAGCAGAAACACACCAACGCTCTTGAAACAATGGTGAACCCTATCACCAATACTTCAACTTTCAGAATGTAGCACCATCCTCCTTGTGTAATTTTCCTAGTACAGCTGTTCTGTGTAAAGAATGTACTCCTGGTGTTAACTAGCTCTGAAGGTTTGTGACGAAGGTTTATTGTTAAAACAATTAACTTACTATTCTTTATCAATCTTTTTTTTCAACACGACGTTTCCGAGTCCGGAAAATATCACCGGAGATAGGGAACAGGTCTATCGATTGCGACCAACAGTAGGTTTTTACCAAAGTACGAGACATTCCAGTCTCCCGGACGTGTTTTTAACGAAGAATTAAGATTTTGAATGTAGTCCGGGAAGTTCATTCTTTCCTGGTATTATTTTGATATGTTTTTTAGCCTTTTAATTACAATGTCCATTGCCAAAGTGATTACCAGAAGAACATTTAATAATCCACATTTTCTGAGCTTCCATACTTAAATTTTCGTATTTTAATTTCTTTTTAGACTCTTGTCTCAGTTCCAATTTTGTCTATATTATTTTTAGTTATTATGTTGTATCCCTTAACTTAATTTTACTGTTACATCCACATGTTCATATATCGATTTAGTCTGTGCGAATGCGTTTTCTTTTGTTTCATTGCCAGATGTCTTGCATATTGAGTAATGTAGATGTGTGCAAACTTTACCGTGTGTGATAATGATAATGATAATAATAATTGAAGAGATGGGATAATAATAATAATGAAGGGTTAAGG
>NW_019059761.1:779397-797608 GCF_000696155.1 Zootermopsis nevadensis
ATGAGTAAACATAAGTCCTTGGGATGTTGCCTGACAGTGAATACACATAAGTCCTTGGGATGTTGCCTGACATCATAGACCACACCACTTGACTTCTGAGAGATTTAGTTTTCATAACTATGATAAGAAAGGTAACTAGACATGAGGGATTGTTTGTCTTGAAACTATTAGAAAATTTAATTGTTAATTAAGTGTATTAGGTATATAGCAGCAAATTGTGAGACTCCTGCACTACAGCGTTTTGGAAATGTGCTGTTTATGAGACTTCTGGATCTATCTGGTATAACATATAGCGGGAACCAGCAACAGTGCAGATTCCTTCTTTGTGATTTATTACTAGACTCTGCTAGGCAAACACTGAGTTGATACCTTCAAACAGGAAAAACCACATTGCCCCATATCCTTACGTACTCAACATTTATTGACACCATCCCAACTCATTCCACACTGTGTAAAGTACCTAACTAAAGAAGTTTTTTTTAAAATAACCTTAGAATTAGGTATCAGATATGGAGGCTTTATGTTATTCATTTCCCATTTAACAGACAACAGAAGGAAGGAGACTGAGCACAAGTAGTAGCTTGAGTTCTGCAAGTCTTGATGGAGCTAGACCTACGTCAGGTGCAGGAGCACCACAGAACATAAACATGTGTGACTGTGAGATGGGAGGTGACATATTGTCATGCAGCTGTGCTCAAGCACATGATTCCGATACCAAAGGTATGGAGAAACTTATGCTGGGTTATAGTTGTTTCTGTTTATTATTGTTGTTTCTGTTCTCATATTGTTTTATGAAGAGCTCAAATAAGGTATTGCAGCCTGGTATTTATTTATTTTTTTAATATTTGTAGGTATTAAATCCCTTATATGTGACTAGTGTTGTGCCTTTCTGTGGAGCTATCATAATGTTCATATCATAGTCTGTTGATCCATAATGTATCTAGAAAGTTTTTACCATATTTTAAATTGTGCCAGTTGTGATTAGCATCTCTAATATCATCCCTATATGTGGTTTTGAATTTCTGTTTTGTCTGATACACACGTGCGCGTGCGCACACACACACACACCTTCTTGCATCTGTCACAGTTATGTCTGCTTACCTCATTCTTATCACAGTTTTCTTCATGACATGTACTGAAGACTGTAATCATTTTTACGGTATTTCCAACTCTCTATGCTACCCCAATATTTCTGAGTTTAAATATTTTTTGGGTATACTGAGTTGATCTTTACTTTGAAGAATGTAGATTTTTCCCAGTGTTTCCTCTCCACCCCGCAATTTTTATTAGCTCTATTCATTTGGTTGAGCTGGGGTAGCTCAGTCAGTGCAGTGACTGGCTATGGACTGGATGACCAGTGTTTGATCCCAAACAGGGGCAGAGGATTTTTTCTTTAGCCTCTGAGTCCAGACCAGCTCTGGGGCCCACCCAGCCTCCTATCTAATGGGTTCTGGAGTCCTTTCCCGGGGTAAAGTGTGGCTAGGGCATGATGCTGATGACTCACCCCCCACCCCCATTTAGTGCCAAGGTCAAGAATGATTAGGAACAATTTTCCTCCCTCCCCCCCACCCAGCACCTACATGTTATATAGCAAGACAGCTTTGCTTTTACCTTTAATATTCATTTGGTTATTCTTGCATGTGTTGCTTTTCATTGTATTTTGTGTTGTAACCATTGTTTTTAGGTGTATGTTTTTCATTTTATGCTATTGGGATATTGCTCATTCTGTTAAATGTGTGGTTGAATGCTGCCATTTTGTGTTCCCTTTATGTACTGATGTATTGTGTGTTACAGTGTCTGTGTTTGTTAGTTTCCAATATAACCATAGTTCAGTGGGATTTTCTCCTTTGTAGATTTCAAAATCAAAAGAAAATTAATTTATCTGTCGTTCTCTAATTCCATAGTGTTTTATCTTATGATGCATCTTTTAATATATACTGTGTTGTTGTTGTTGTTCTCCAACAGACAGTCAGAATATTGTATTTTTTCTAACATATTCTGTCTGTTTCCTTTGAATCATGTTTGGGTGGTTCTTCGGTAGATTTTGTATTAAGATTTCTATCAATATTAGTTGGTATGGGTGAGCCCATGGGGGTCCCATCCATTTCTATCTTACAGTTTTCATTAATCTTAAAATAATTCTAACTTAATGAAATTTGAAGATTTCTGTCTTCTGGGTTTGTTGCGCCTTGTAGTCTGGTCAATGCATTGACCAGACTATTCACCGCTGTGAAAACCTCAAATCTTACTTAATGAAATTTCGTTGTTGGGTCATTATGCAGTTTTTGGTGTTTTTTATGTGCTGTAAGTTTAGTCTTTTCTTGATATTGTTCTGTTCTTGTTACAACTGCTGGTATTCCTTTGTCTGTCATAGTAACTATTAATTTGTTTTGTTGTTTCTTTCTTATTCATTCTGGTTGTTGTTGTTGTTGTGTTTTTTGTTTTTGTTTGCGTGTGTGTGTGTGTGTCACCATACTTCCACTCTTTCTCTTCTGCGTCATTTCTCAGTGTATAGTTACCCATATAGCTGCAACCATTGTGTTTGTACATAGGCATTTTTTGTATTGCAGCATGTTTTTGTTAATAGTCTTTCTAACCATTATGCATTATTTGGCTGCAGTAAATAATTTTGCAGGCCTTTCCCAGTAAATGCTTAAATGAAACCTGTAGCAAAATTTGAGTAGGTAAATATGTATCTGAGACATTCTTCATCAAGAACGGTCTAAAACAAGGAGATGCTTTGTCTCCCTTGCTCTTTAACTTTGCTCTAGAATATGCCATCAGGAAAGTCTAAGATAGGCAGGAGGGTTTGCAATTGAATGGGACACATCAGCTATTGGCGTATGCTGATGATGTTAATTTATTGGGGTACGATATGAATACAATAAAGAGGAACGCAGAAGTTTTACTAGAGGCTAGTAGACAGGTAGGGCTAGAAGTAAATTCAGAAAAAACTAAGTACATGTTAGTATCTCGTCATCAGAAGACAGGCGGGCAAAATTATCTTAGGGTAGCTAATAAGTCCTTTGAAAGGGTTACAAAGTTCAAATATCTGGGAACAACAATAATAAATCAAAATGACACTCATGAGGAAGTTAGGAGGAGATTAAATTCTGGAAATGCTTGCTACTTCTCAGTTCAAAATATTTTGTCTTCCTATCTGATTTCTAAGAACCTGAAAATTAAAGTGTACAAAACAATAATCTTGCCTGTTGTTTTGTATGGGTGCAAAACATGGTCTCTCACTCAGAGGGAGGAACACAGATTGCAGGTGTTTGAGAATCGGGTGTTGAGGAGGATATTTGGGCCTAAGAGGGAAGACGATGGGGCGCTGGGGAGACCTAGACATAGATGGGAGGATAATCTCAGGCGGGATCTATGGGAGATAGGAGTTGAAGAAAACTGAATTTTGTTGGCCCAGGACAGAGTCCGGTGGAGGGCTTTGGTTAATTCAGAGATGAACCTTCGGGTTCGGTAAGCCATCTAGTTAGTTAGTTTCCCAGTAAATGTTTCTGATTTGTCTAACTACATTTTGTTAACTATTTGTGGGTAAAATTTGACTTCATCTTCTTTTTTCACTGTGTTTATGTTTGGTTTATCGAGTTCCTATATTTTCTTCTTATTATGTATCTTGTATTTATGATCATTGTCATATTTTAGGGCTTGATAAATATTGTATTCTATAATTATCCAGTTCTTATTCAGTAATACATGGCCTATAGATGTGCTCTGTATAATTCTCGATTAACCGATTGTTATTATGTTTGTTGTTTACCCTAATATCTGTAGTTGTACTCCATGATTTCTTAGCATGTTTTGCTGTAATGTTCTATACATGCTCTATACATTGCTTATTGAACCATATTAAATTCAGTTCATTTATTTAAGTGTTTGCCATTAGCAAGAAGCCAATAACAGGCAAACACTGATAATACATATAATAATAATGAAAAATATTTCACAAACAAATTAACTAAACATATATATGTACAGTATTAAATATAACAGCCAAATATAGGCAAACCCAAAATAGAAACAATATTATACACAAAGAAAATAAATGAAGAAATACAAATAAAAGCAAATAATCCACCTAGGGAAACACTAGTATAAATGTAAAACGCTAAAGAAATACAAGGAAATAATCATCATCATCTATCAAGACAACCTATCTAGATCATTTCCCTTATTGAGAACGTTCCCTCAAGGGAGACAATGTTTATGCTAAATATGTCCAAAGATTACGTATGTCATATGTTCGCATTTGTAATTTTTTCTTGCATTTCAGTAGTAGTTGACAGTTTTAGCATGTTTGGCTGTTACAGTCTTTGTTGCTGACTTGAGAATGTGTGTTGGGACTAATGTGTTATAGCAGACAGTGCAGGAACAGCACAAATGGGTAGTACAGTGGACTTTTCAACACACAACAGTGGTGAACCACATGGTGTGGCAGCTTCCCCTGGACCTTCGTCACCGGCACAAAGCAATAAAAGCTCAGAATCCAGTGGCAAGGTTCTCTTACTTGAAGCTCTGCTGAGTTTTCTACACAGTGCGGTGGGTTTTGTTTACGTATTTGGTTTTCATGTACATGGGAATGATATGTACACACATGTACAAGAGGAGGAATTAGCTTGCATGTGTACCTCCTTGCTGTAGTTATCAGTCTTCTCAATAAGTTACCAGGTACTGTACCTGCATTATCATAATATAAAATCCTTCTGTCTTCCTCACTTTTAGTCCTGTGTATTGCTTGCTAGTTGACTATATATTATGTTCTAATGCATAAAGTCATATCTCTGTCCAATGCTGTTTCATTGCTAGGCAACCATATGCAAGTTTATATAGCTGTCTGTTGTTTACATCTCGTTGTGCCAAGTGGAAAATAACTGGAAAGATTTGTGATGTCCAGAGGTTTGGATCATTTGAAGTTGAGGTTTGGTTGTGGAAGTAATCTCACCCTTTGGTTCTGTTCTGAGTCTGCAGTTTTTAGAGCTGTGAAAGGTTGAGTAACCAATTTATTCTGATTCACAAAATGTAGTAAATACTTTGAAGTAGGTGTAGTAGGAAGAAGTCTACAACACAAAATGCACAGATTATTACAGTGCATGTACACACTGCAGTAAAATTAATACAGAAGGACCTGCTAACTATGAGTAGCATGTTGGTATAATGAAACACTTTTTATCTTCATAAAGGCGTAATATGGGTGTTTGAATGTTAAATGCTTCAGAAAATTATATTTGTGTATTATGAGTGTTTTTTTCTCTCCAAAATTACTTTTGAAAATTAAAAGACTGCATTATATGTTTTCAGAGAGACATTCTACGTTGCATTGAACATTGAATATGGTTTTATCAAAATCACTACATTATTTTCATTGCTGAAACATAGACAAAACAAAAAGGAACCTCTAATATTTGACCCAAACTGGAGAGTAAGAACCCTGTTTTTGAAGTTGCTTTTCATAAATGAACATAGCATTCATTTCCAAAATGATGACTTCTGAAGTCTTGCCAAATTTCAGCATTGCCTGCCTGTATTTGTTTATCCAAAGTCATAAATTGTAGCAGACAAATGATTACGACTATCCTGTTGAATTTAGGGATAGGCAGGGTGAATGATTTTCCTATAAATTTGTCCCCAAAGGTACAATATGAGAACAGTATTTTAACATTTCAATAAAAACAAAGTTGCTTTTTATGTTAGTCACTTGATTACAGATGACAAATATATTATTTAATTTATTAGCACTCATTAACTCAAAAAAGGAGCCAGTGTCTGCAGTCTGATACAGTAGACTAAACATTCCTCAATATAAACCATTGATTATATCAGTATTGCAGTCAGCCAACATCTCCACAAATCACAAAACATTTGTACTTATTCTGTTTCTGACATTCTGTGTCCACCTCACTTTAGATGTGCCAGGTGGTTAATTGCTGGCTTCTCACTTAGGAGACATGGGTCCATGCCCAGGACAGTCCATATGGGATTTGTGGTGGACAGACAAGACAGGTTCTTCTCCATGTATACAGAGTGAGTCAAAATTATGTTTACAAACTTTGTGTGCTTGTTCCTGGATCAAAAATAAGAAAAAATGTCCTTATGAACTTGTGATTGCAAATGGTTCTTTTTCAAATAATAGCCAAAATTAAGTTTCAATGTATGCCTTTATTGCCAAGTATAAGGACAGGGATGTTTCTTTGTAACAGATGCTCAATGGTTGCTCCTCTATTCTCCACACATGCCTGAGCACGACATACACAAGACTGACGGATTTGTTCATACACACCAGGGTTTCCTCGAATCATATGGCTTGCATTCTGCACACGTTTCCATAGGTCTTCATTGTTTATTGGTGTTGCATAAATGACGGACTTCAAGTGACCCCACAGATAAAATTCCAATGGAATCAGGTCCGGTGACCTCGGTGGCCATGCTACTGGGCCACCATGTCCAATCCATCTCTGAGGGTGCTGTTGATTGAGATGATCTCTGATGCGGCAGTAGGAGTGTGCTGGCACACCGTCGTTCATAAACCACATTTGTCTCCTTGTATTCAGTGGTACATCTTCAAGGAGACGTGGCAAGTGTCTTCTTAAGAATCGCTGATATAAAGGTCCTCTTAGACATGATGGAAGCATGTGTGGACCAATAAGAATGTTGCCAACAATTCCTGCCCAAACGTCAATTGAAAGCTGGATTCACTTTGACATAGAAACTTATTTTTGACTATTATTTCGAAAATGAAACAAATGCGACCCCATGTTCATAGGAACATTTTTTCTTATTTTTGATCTTGGAACACGCACATGAAGTTTGTAAACATACTTCTGACTCACCTTGTGTCGTGAAGTGTGTCTTGGCTGGTTAACCAACAAGAGAAAATACATAGTTAAAGAAATGATGTCCTAAACTGGTAAATGGATTAATCAAGACAACTTCGGTCAGAACCTGTGGTCCTAATAAGCTTCATTACTCATAATGCAAGCCTGTTTGCTGGCAGCACACAGCAGTTTGTAGTCCAGTGCTCTGTTTATAAAACTTGTCTTACAAAAATTAAATGACAGAGGATGTCTTCTTTATATGTTAGTTTTTGTCAGTATACAACAAAGTGCAGCACGTTATTATCTGAGGACTGACAGCTTTCTTTATAGAGAAGCAGTAATGCATAACTGTTCTGTTGACAACTAACACTCTTCTCCCTCTGTCCCTAGGATAGTAGGGTAGTAGTTAAGGCTTGTGAGGGGGTGATGGTGATGGCATCACTTCCATCAGATGTGTTTGCACACTCAGTGGCGTGTCGTTCGGACTTGTGCTCCATACTGGTCAGCAAGCTGAATGCCTTGTTTGCAGCTATCCCACCTGACATTGATCCAAATGATCTAGATGATATGCAAGTCAATTGGGGGTAAGCCTGCAGTTAAGTCAGAATTCTTTGGAGTTCTGTTTGTGTATTTGTTCCACAGTGCCACTTTGATAAGCAATTAAAAAGTGGAAACTAAATGTGTCTGCTCATATTAGAATAAATAAATACATTTTCTCAGAATACAGTAGTCCTTTGCCATTTTCAGGAGTTATGTTCATAGTATTGTATTTTGCCTTCCCAGTAATGAACGTATTTAAAATGGTATTAATATTTTAATATCAGTCCATAGAAAATTCCTCTCAGCAACCATACTTGGCAGCTTACAGAAATGTTACTAAAACTTTGTAACACTATCAACAGAAAACGGCAGCTTACAGGAATGTTACGAAAACTTTGTAACACTATCAACAGAAAAAAATATTCTATCAGTATTTTAATACATTTCCATATTGTATTTTTTGCATAATTTTCCCTGCTTTTTAACTTCTGCTTTCCAAATTTTGAGGGCAACACTTTCTTGTATAATTTTATCATCTTTTATTCAACATGCTGCCAACATCATTGTTCAGATGTACTAAAGCTGGCTTAAGGTGAAAAAGGGTATTTGCTAACATAATGTTAAAACACGAGTAAACAGCAATGTTAGCATGAATTATGCTCACATGGAACATTTGGGCTAAGGAGGTATGAGAGTGCTGTGCATGGGTAATTTACAGTAGTGTTTTGTTGGTTCCTACATTCATCTGCAAATAGAAATATTTCTGTAAACTTGCATACTTGAAAGAATTACTGTGTTATAAGTAACCTCTTTAAGTCATTTAGCAGATCTATTTTTACTGTATTTACCAAAATGGAAGACGAGTACTCTTGCCTAATTTCCAGGGTTGAAAGACAAAGGTTCATCTTCAATTTAAGTGGGATTTGAGGTTCTTACTGTGGTGGGTGTGAAGATGGTTCTGTTCTGGGTTGCTGCATCATGTAGTCTGGTAGAAGTTTATTGATGTAAGATTTGAGGTTTTCACGGTGGTGAGCATGAATATCTCTGTCTTCTGGGTTGTTGTGCCGTGTAGTCTGGTCGATGCTAACCAACGTTTCAGAGGTCATACTCATCGCCCTGATGATGGAGGCAGTATGACCTCTGAAACGTTGGTTAGCATCGACCAGACTACACGGCACAACAACCCAGAAGACAGAGATATTCATGCTCACCACCGTGAAAACCTCAAATCTTACATCAATAAACTTCTACCAGACTACATGATGCAGCAACCCAGAACAGAACCATCTTCACACCCACCACAGTAAGAACCTCAAATCCCACTTAAATTGAAGATAATCCTTTGTCTTTCAACCCTGGAAATTAGGCAAGAGTACTCGTCTTCCATTTTGGTAAATACAGTAAAAATAGATCTGCTAAATGACTTAAAGAGGTTACTTATAACACAGTAATTCTTTCAAGTATGCAAGTTTACAGAAATATTTCTATTTGCAGATGAATGTAGGAACCAACAAAACACTACTGTAAATTACCCATGCACAGCACTCTCATACCTCCTTAGCCCAAATGTTCCATGTGAGCATAATTCATGCTAAGTTGGTGTGCCATCCTCTCACACCATTGGTGACGTAGATGCAAAATGTGCCATCATAAAAACATTAGAACATGAAAAGAAGTGAGTTATTAATATTGACAGTGTTGGCAGATGGCACGCAAGTATCATTGTATGTCATACCCAGAGAAGTAAGCCAAAGGTGCATCTGCCTACAGGACTGATATCAGTTGCCATATTAATGCAAACTGGTTACAAGTTGTCTGTCTGGAACAGGAGACCATGGGTATTGCTGAACTGTTGAGAAAATGAAATAAATTAAAGTTCTTTCTTGAATAGATATCAAGTCTGCTATTCATGCAGTGAATATTGACCTTGTGGCCATACCTGAAGAGATGACCTCACGGCTACAAGTTCTAGATGTAGTAATACATAAGCATTTTAAGAATCATTTGAAGCAATTGAATTCTGAATTTCTCTTGGCAGGTAGCTGTGTTATGACAGCTACCAAGAATGTAAAGAAGGTCAGTGTAGCAGTGAGTCAAGACTTAATGACAGTGGATCTTTCCAGGAATTACAAAGTGCTGTATATGGAACACAATGAATAAAAGGTATTATATGGAGAGAGTCGGGAATGTTGCCACAGCAATGGAGTATGGAATGGTGAAAACAGGGAACATGGAATAGGAGATAGAGATTGTGAAGATGGACAGACTGGTTGACTGATCTGGAAAAGGCTTGTAGTAACTGTGCAACCAGAAATAAATAAATTGACCAAATAAATGTAACTTGTGATATGTTTTGAAAAATTTATTTTCTTTAATATCTTTTGGTAGTAATACTGTGAAAGTAATACATAAAGTCACTTTTTCTATACGTACATATTGCCTAGTTGTCATTTTTCTGAGATTTGTAATCATCTTCCATTCACGTAAATATGGTATTATTTGCAGAAAATTATTTCCTTGTGCAAGTGAAGTTTGAATTGCTGGAATATATGAAATTAATAATTTCCATGTTTTACGGTATATGCAGTTTGCAGGTATTTCTTATCGGAAAACATTTTAGTTTCATTTGTTTTCAGCTTGGACTCACCTGTATGGACTGAGAGTTCACAGTTCCCAGGTTGCCGTCAGGTGGCAGCATTTCTCGGTTGGCTTGACTATTGTGACCAGGTGAGTTGATTCAGTCCATTATATTTGTCAGATGTCCGTCTAATAAGCTTTACATTTTTTAATTCATCTTTTACAAGGAGTTGGAGAACCAGTGCTTGAAGTTGTATGTGTTAAGTCAGTGGTGCATGTATCAGTTTGCTGTTTGTTGTGTATATTTGGACTATCCTTATGTCTTTGTTTTCTATCTTCAAGCATTGATGATGAGGCTTTCATTACTTTCTTTGCCCTGGGGTACTCTATCTAGATATGGATTCATTAACCCTTGCATAGAATGTCAGAAGGACTAAACTGGAGGCATTGCTACAGAAATGCAGAGACATTGTCACTTATGAATGTTCAGTACCTGCATTCCTATTGAATATTTATACAAGTGTTTGGTGAAACAGCTTGTTCGAGAATCTCATCCTATCATTGGCAATGCACTGGCTAGCTGTGTGCGATTGGAGTTCCTCGATTGTGTCCTGGGCCCAGCCCTTCTGGAACCAGGTGGTGCTGATGAAGTCCTTATCACTGCCTTCATTAGCAAATGCCTGAAGCATGTCTCTGCACCTGCCCTGCTCAGTGGTAAGCACAGATATTTGTGAAAGGGGAATTTATTAAGAGCTGGAACAGCTCAATCAGTGAAGTGGCTGGTTGCAAGCTGGATGGCCAGGAGTTTGATTCCCAGTAGAGACAGAGATTGTTCTGTTTGGAATCACATCAGGACGGACTGTGGGGTCTATCCAGACTTCTATCCATTGGGTAATGTGAGCTCTTTTACTGCAGATGAAGTGGCCAAGGTGTGCAAGTAAAACTGCAGATGAAGTGGCCAAGGTGTGCAACTGAAAACATGTTTGCATCTTACACCAAGGTTTAGAACACATGGAGTGTAACCTCAATATCCATGCCTCATGGCATAATGCTCAGGCACATTTAATGCAACTTTCCTAAAACTTAAAATTTTTGTAGCCTTCACAATTTTCTGTTCCAATATATTGTGAATTATCCTCATGTTTGTTAAATTCAGGTTCTGTGAATTGAAGGATGTGACATCTCATGTCTTTTCTGTTACTTACTACTTAATGTTACTTTGTGCATATGGCTGGTTTGCCATTAAATGGAGGTGGGTATGGTTCACTGTATTGTATATAAATACACTTCATTTGATTTTGTAGTTACCTGACCAGACAGGACAAAGGACAGAAACTCTGTAGAAAGGATGATTATACATCATCAGGTATGTAAGTGATGATGGCTTTCTTCTGGGCTGTAGCATCATGTAGTCTGGTAAAAGGTTTCTGATGTTTCAGAGTTACTTGCTTCTTTCATAATTAGCAAGCAGGTACCTCTGAAATAACAGTAAACTTCTACTACACTGCATGGCACTACAACCTGGAAGACAGCCATTTTCATACTTGCTGCCTTGAGGACCTCATCCTAGAGGCACAGAAGTGTTTGAGTGAGGGGGAAGACATTGAGCTGAATTTGGCTGTATTGGGATGTGTGCACTGATGAATCCTTGGGCTCCATTACATGATGTGTCTTGATCACTTGACTGAGCATCAACTTTAGAAGGAAGAGTGTATATTGCAGTCAGTTAGTGATCTTTGTATGAGGAATTGGTGCCTGGTTTTCCAGTAGTATCTATAGGGTGTCAGTGTGATAAGCAGTGCTGCTGGCAGCTCAGCTCTCTGGTTCTTGCAGCAAATTTCTGTGCTGCATCTACCACACCCAGTGTCACTGTGAGCCATATTGTTCAGTGTTTTTACCAACATTTTTGCTGTGTACTATTCTGAGGTGGGAGAGACATAACACATATAGGACTTCGAAAGTATATAAGAGAATAAAACTTTGAAAATTAAATAACATTTAATAAGTGCCCCCTCCACTCACAGACTGATAACACTCTGGCAGACGTATGGAATATTAACTCAGTTTCATAGTTTAATGACTGTAGTGGGGTGTAACTTATGCCTTATATTTGGGAGGCTCTAAGTTCAGTTCCCGACCTGGAGGTCAGCTGGACTGGTACTAAATTTATTTTGCTTGCTTCTGTCTATTCCTGTAAATACTGATACAATAAATTGCAGTAGGTCCTGATCACATCCACATTTTTATAATTCTTTATTAGTAATTATCCTCTCAAAACATTCATATAGCCTATCATCATCATCATCTATGGCTCCACAACCCAGTGTGGGTCTTGCCCACCTCCTTATGGAGGTTACTTACTTATCTATTTAGACATTTGGTGGGACTTCTTGGATGAGTGGTCAGCCCATCGCACAGGACAGCACAATACAGAAAGATGTGGACATAAATGCCTTGAGTGGAATTTGAACCCACAGTCCCAGTGTCCAAGCGCACAAGTCCAACATCTCAGACTGCGTGGCCACTGTAAATGGCATATATAACGTATGCAGTTGGGAAAGCATCATTAAATAATCATACAAACAAACAGAACATTAACTTAAGAAGTGTATGTAACAGGGATCTAAAGATAAACAGCAGATTGTAAAGCACAAAGAGATTTTTGTGAGGATTGAAAGGAGTAACTCTGAGAAACAAACAGCAGAGTGAGAATATAAGGAATTTATTTGAGGAAAACAAAATGACTGATGTCATTTAGGAATGCCAACAGAAGTGGCAAAGTCATGTTCATTGGATGCCACACTACAGGTTACAAAGAAGAGATTTTAACTACAGACCTTGAGAAAATTGGAATTAGTAACACCACAAATGTTCAGTTTGTATATCCTTGGAATGGGTCTGATGGGCGCAAACCTTCTAAGGCACAAGAAAAAGTCTTCTTGTAACCTTGGAATGGGTCTGATGGGTGCAAACCTTCTAAGGCACAAGAAAAAGTAATACATAGCATGTGAGCTTGTTATAGTGGCGATATGAACATACCTACAAACTCTGTACAGAAAAATTTTTCTTTGTGATGTCATGCCTCCATAGAACTGGAAACCAATGTGGTGACTGTTATGTGCCCACAGAATTCCTGTACTGGTTGGTTGGAGACAGCAGAGAGCCTGAGTTGCCAGGGATGTCCACTTCTCCCGTAAGACAACATTTGCTTAACAACTGCTTCCATGAACGAGATGAGGTCAGCCTAGAAACCCTGCGACTCTTTGAGGTGAGATATAACAGGACACTAATGTATCACTGATTACATCGATTACTTCAGAAGAAGTTTTATATTGTTCCTTTTGGCTGTGATGAAATAAAGTACTGTAAAGAATGTTCTTCACTAGCATATAACATACACTTTATATTTTAATGAATGTTGTTTCTGTCTGCCTCCATGATTGATACAAAACATGTTACTACAAAACTGGCAAATACTGTACTTCATTTTATATTACACCTATGAAATCTTGTGTAATGCCATGATAAATTTTTGAGATATCTTATGAAAGGTGTTATGTGTAAATATACAGGTAACATAAAAGTAAAACAGGTTTTTCAAGAAAAGATTTAAAAGCAGATATGATAGAATGCATTGGAATTATTCAATTTGCATTTTGTGTTTATTTTATTTTTCTTACACGTTTAATGGCTTGGTACTGAACAGTGTGGTCACATAGTTCGCTCTATTCTGTTATGCTGTATAATCTGAGCTAAATACTATTGACAGCATCATTAAATAGACTGTAAGTAAATTACTTCAGGATTAATTACTTGGTGATCAACTTTTGTTGATTATTTATTATACTGGCATCTCTTAAACAAATTGTTAAAAATATTACTTCTTCAGGTCCTCTTTGCCTGTATCATGACATCAGTGTCATTCCCTGAAATTTTGTGTTTGTAAGTTTTAACGTCATCAGCACAGTGAGTTTGTCGTGGCTTCACACCTGCCTCATGGGCTTTCACTGTTTTGCCAGTGATCACATCATGGTCATACACAATGCTGATAGGAATTCCCCACAGAATTACTTACAGTGGCTACATGAAGAAAGTGTTGAAAAATTGCAAAATGATACTGAATGGTGAAATGTAGTTAAACGTGGATATAGAGTAACTGATTCAACACAGCAGAGGTTTTTTAAAATGAGGCTGGCCAGTAAGGTTGAAGTGTTCTGTTTGTTAAGGTGCTGCTGGAGAAGCCAAGTGAGCATGTCCTTTACTGTTTGGTGTTGGTATACCTGACTGCACGGAATTACTATGACGTCTCTGCATCAGACTCGTTGATTGGCTCTTGGAGTGATGAAGATGAACGTGAACGCCAAAGAGAGAGTCCTTGTATGCTCCTTTGAATTGAAAATTTATATATTTACTGTTGAGTTTCTAGACCTGACTATATGAACACATTTTTGTGAGAAACAGTTTTTTTTTCTGTTTTAAATTCTCATCGTAATGATTATATAAATCAGTATTAAATACAGAGAATGTCTCATGACATAAACTTTACAATTCAGCAATGATCAGTGGAGGTTATTACAAGTCAAAAATAAAGAGTGCCATGGATGCATGAGGCTCTAGGGTGATCTAGCCCTTGGCCTGGCTAGCTCAAAGAGGGGGTGCCTAACAAAGGTTTATGCCCTCTTATCCTTTTTACCTGATGAAAAAGGCATACTCCAGCTTTCAAAAAAATTGTAATTATATGATTTAGACAACAAGCAAAGAAAAAAAATTAGTTTTATTCATTATAGTGCACCATCATCAAAAACCTCCAAACTTTCATGATAGACATATTGGCCTGTTCATGTTTGAACAGATTCCCTTATGAAATTGTTATGTATTATTACATGAATTTAAATAATTTCTACAACATGTTCTGGGCATAAATGAGTATGGTTCTAGCTAGATG
Organism: Zootermopsis nevadensis; assembly: GCF_000696155.1. Next base: position 794,287 of record NW_019059761.1, read on the forward strand.
GTCCTAGAAGATACAACATATTCAGTTTTTATATGTGCATACAGTGTGCACAATTGTATCATCATCAGACTGTCAAGCATTTGAGCATTTTGTTGTCTTCTTACAACCTCAGTCATCTTATTAGTGTTTTGTGTGATTGCCTGCGCTTTTTGTCTGTATTTCATCCTTACTCTCTCAGCACATACCACTCAGATACCATACATCTGCAAAGATAATGCATCCTTTGCTCCTTCAAGTAATTGGCTGCACATTAATTTTTACTTTCAGTTCTATTAGGCATGTATTGAAGAACTGACTGAATTGAATGTTCACAAATATACTACATTTATTTAAATGCTGTGAACCTTTGAATAAGATATGCACCTCAATTTTGGTGTTTTATGAGAACCTTTTTGTTTGAATGAAATTAATACCAAAGACTAAAAGTGATAAATTATATGAATGTCCTGATATAGAAATCTATAAAGACACGTGTGAATTTGATTGTTTCAGTGCTGGATTTTTCTCCTGGGTCATCGCCTGTTAGCAGGACTCTTGCCCCAAGCAGTATTAACAAAATTATAAACAGGTAAGTGAGTGTGTTTGTTGCTGGTGTACTGTATTTAAACAAATACCTTACAGCCCCAAATAAGGTGCATATACCAAAGAATTTCCTTCTTCATAGAGTGAGTGAGTGTTTAATTAATTACCATCACACTTCATGAATGCAAGAAACTGGTTGCAGTACCTGTAATAAGAAAGTTCCCTTTTGTTTTATGTAGATGTCGTGATTGTGATACCTGCTCCTATTGTAAGACTGTTGTTTTGATCTTGACAGCTTTATTTTCCTGCTGCCCCAACACTTGCATTCTACAACTGATCCTGATGAATCAGGTTATGAGCAGTATGTGCAAGATGCAGACAGACAATATCAGTCATGCATAGCAAGATGTGCCTGCTATGCATGGCCAACTGAAGCAACCTTTCCTGAGCCAGCCGAGTATGATGATTCACACAGCTCTGATTCATGTCCTGAAGCTGACCATGGCCACCACTTCTATGAAGGCCCATTCCTGCGGATGCTGTTCACCCGCCTTGTGCGTTTACCATACCAGGTGAAAAGAATATTGTAAATTTGATAGACGGACACAAGTGGAACATTTGAGGTCAGCTTTTAGCCTCCTTTACTTATTTTATGTGCAAAAGGTTCATGGTGTTATGTGTGTGCACTTCTGCCTATCATGACATCACACATGATGTGAAAATTAATAAAGAGAAAATTATTGTTCCATGGTCGCTAAAGTATTCATGAATGTTTCAACATATTTATTGTTAGAATATGTGGATCCCTTCCCATGTTGTAGGGTTAATTTCAGAGAAAGTATATGACATTTTTATTTGTAAATATACTCCATGGTTTTAATTGAGGAAGTGAACCTTTGGGTTCCATTAAATTTAAAAAAAAATCCTGAGTGCCTGAGCGAATGTTGGCTTCTCAGGAAGGACTCAGCTTCATGAAGTAAGTGGAGTTTGTTGATTCTTGTTCATCTTATCAGGAAATTCCTTTTTATGGAACACTGAGGTGTACAAATGTATACTATTAGACTCTTTTCCACATCCTCTCAGCCTGTCACCAAAACATCCATTTTAACAGTATTTTACAATTTATTTGTCTTCTGTTGAGGTTTTCTAGCAAACATTTTGTGTGTATTTATTAATCCCCCATGCTGCATGTTACAGATCTTGTGTATCGCATCATTCACCCTGAAATATGAGATGAAGAATACAAATCTGAAGTTCCTTTGCATGTAATTGTAACTTTTTGTTACAGCCATACGAAATCAACCTCCAGCTGACGGGCCTGGTTTCTCACCTTGCAATGTTGCCTCACCCATACCTCCATGAGTACTTGTTGAATCCCTTACTGCCAGTGCACAGCGAGGCCAACTCATTGTTTTCCGTTCTTCAGCTGGTAGCAGGCGAGCTTGTGAGCCAGGTCCCTACAATAAAGAACTACAAACACCTACTGAACAGCACAAGACAGAAATTGTTGGGTGATGGAGATGATGTGCAGTAAGTACAGCATCCACTATTCTTTTATTTGTTCATCATCATCCATTGCCGGGTCCACTTGGTAAAGCCCCTCTATCTCTTCCTGTCCCTCCACCACTCCTCTTCTTCCACCAACTGCCACTGGGCACCTCTCTCCATCACTCCTCATTTTATCTGCTCCTCCCACCTTCTTCGTGGTCTTCCCCTTGGTCTTGTGCCAGTCACTCTCATATCCAACATTTGTCATGCTATCTGCTCTTCTCCCATTCGCTTCACGTGTCCATACCACTTCATTCTTGCTTCCTCTACTCTCTCTACCAGACCCCTCACATCCATTTGTTTCCTAACTTCCTCATTCCATACTCTATCCCTCCTTGTTATACCCAATGCACTCTTCAAAAACTTCATACCCATTCTTTCCACCTTCCATATCTCCTTCCTTCCCAATGTCCAAGTTTCTGCTGCATATGTAACAATTGGTACAAGGTACACCTCATACTGCAACCTCTTGCACCTCATTGGGACTTCCTGTTGCCATAGTAAATCTCTCACCGCTCTGTAGAAACTCTCTCCCTGCTGTCCCCTCCTTACTAGCTCCATCCTATTGCGACCCTCTTTCTCGATTACACTTCCCAAGTATTTGAGTTTCTCTCCCCTTAATTCAATCCCGTTCCATACTCTGTTCTGCGTTCGTGATATACACACCACCTCACACTTCTTGATGTTAAACTTCATGCCACACCTCTCCACCTCCTCTTGCCATACTTCCAACTGTTGTTGCACTTTTCCTTCTCTCTCTGTCCCACACCATCACATCGTCTGCAAACACCATTGCTTTCATTCCATTCTTGCCAACTCTTTTTGCCACTCTGCCTTCCAAAATAACCACAAATAAGCTTTTATTTGTTATTGAAAATAAATCTATTTTCTATTTGTAGCTTAACCTAGTAGCAGGTCATCGCCGCCTCCTTTCGTAGGTTTCATAGTCTTTAAAGCATGTATTTATGAGTAGTGAGTGACCAGCCCACTGACTGCACAATTTATACTCACTCCTGATTTGACTGCCAGAGCCATCTAGCAGTTAAGCAGTGAATCAGGAGAGAGACATGGGTGAGAAATGGCTGCTGAGTTTTGCTTACGAAACATCTCGTATCATGCTCGCAAGTTTCTTTTACATGCCGTAAACTACGACATGGGACCGCCGGCTTTACTTCCCCTCCGAAGGAAGTTGTGCTACGGATTTTTATCACCCTTAAAAATCCATCGACCTTGGCCGGGATTGAACCCGCGA